>MBFL02000148.1:0-82078 GCA_001696595.2 Aspergillus hancockii | reverse complement strand
GATTTCTATTTCGCCTTATTAGTCTGATGCAAATTTGACTAAGGTTGGGATGGGGGTGGCTTACCTGCTGGGTTGAGGGCGGGGAGCCGGGCGAAGGACATTCGGCGGGTTGAGCGGCGCGAAAGTTGGCTTATGCCGAAGACCTAGTTTTCGGTTTTCGTTAGTGTGTTTGTTGGTTGGAATTTTGGGATGGGACGGGGGTAATAACGTACTGGGGCTTCGTGGGATTGGGGGCCGAGATCGCCTGGGCCCGGGTTGAAAAGGCCTAGTTTGTATAGGAGGAATTTAAACAGGTCGTACAGGCAATCGACAATGAATCCGGCAAAAAGAACGGTGGTGTGTAGGGATATGATGAAATATGCGACTAGGGCTTTCCTTCCCTCTTCTAGGCCAGCTCTTGGGAGGAATGCGCAGCTCATTGCAAGGACAACGAGCCGGACGCCTGACAAGCATGCGTGTCTCCAGATTCGTTTTGTCTGTCTGTTCCATAAGAGGCAGGCTAGGATGAAGAGCTCGCATGCCATGAGGACGAGGACTTGGCCGAGGCCGGAGGTTTGGAGCGCGCCGATGGCTAGGCCTCTGAGGAATGGGAGGCCGTATAGGGTGTCGGACAGCCAGTCGTGAGATGATCGTCTCGGGAAAGAACCCTTGTCGAAGAAGTTGGTTTCTCGATTATTCTTGGTCAGGTAGCGGACGATGTAGGCCATTGATGCGGCTAGGGAGCTGACGAACACCACGGCGAGTAATGTCCGGTATACCGGGAACCATTTGGCGATTAGTGGTTGGTATAGAGAGAAGGTAACGATGGGGTGGAGAAAGTAGTCCAAGATGATCCGCGCGATACTCCAGCCAGTATGGTGCATGTGGGAGACGAATTCTGTTCGCAGGTCGATCACCCGGAGTGAACTGCGACTAGGGAATAGCTTCCACGTCCACCTGATAGCCCACACGAGTTGAAGAGTCACTATCGCTCCGAGGACAATGAGCGCGAGATTGACGACGGCATTGGTCCAGAGGTCACTCAGCACCGTTGCCCCTAAGAAATGAGACATCTCTTCCAGTCCGTATGTCGCATTGAATTCGTAGATGTTATCCTCGACCCCAGGATAGGTGAAGTGGTGGGTCACGGGCCAATTTTTGAGGATAAGTGACGACCACGCCAGCTCGCCTGTAGACGCCCGGAAGAATCCGGGGTACGAGAGCGACAGACATCCAGTAAGGAAGATGAACTGGATGTATTGCAGACAATCTCTCATCCCAGGGAAATGCGACGCCGCTGGATCTGGACGCGCCTCGGCAAGCTCGTACCGGAAAATGCTTCGTCCACGAATGCGACACGTCCTGAGTGCCCCGGTTATGACCCCGGTAAGGACCATAATCACTAGCGGGACTCCTTTCAAAACCCCCGATGCCACTGAGCCAACATACGGCGTGATATTGGTGGCGATGCAGGAGATGTCGCTGTCATTTAGTCGCAGCCGGATGGTCGTGGCCAAAGTGCTCATGCGGTATGGATGTTTCAGTGCATATGAAACTCTGTAGGTGGCATAGGTGCGAGGATCGGACCTAGTGCGTCAGGGCTGAGCTCCTTGTCGGCCGTGATTCAGGTACCTACCTGGGATATTCTAAGGGAGAGTGTTCCGGGCAAGTTCCCTTGAAGCTTAATTGGTGGTCGTCATTTACGACAGAGCGACCCAACACCTTTGCATCGAACGTTACATTCGCGTTCGCTCCCCCAAGGGCATCACAGTTGTGCGATTCAAAATCGCCGGACAACGTCAGCGACAGTGTTGTGGTGTTGTCATCTTTAGGTGTAAGATAGCCACGTAGTGACAGTGGCTGGAAAATGGGGTGCATTAGGGCATGGTCAGATGGATTGCATTCTAAGCGGCGCAGAAAAGCCGCCTGTGCACACGACAGGAGGACCAAAGCCCAAAAGAGAGTAATAGTGAGGCCCATTATGACCGACACATGATCGTGATACAATTCCCACCCTCTTGCAGATCGTTTGATGATCGGTAGAAGGAGGAACCCGGCGAGGAATAGACATGGGTCGTCAGTGCCGGCTGTTGCTGGCCGGCACTGACCCAGTGACTGTGTAAGTAGATGACTAACCCGTCTTGGATCCTCTCCACTATTAAGAGACTGAAAACTTTTCCAGAAAAGCAACAAAAATAGCATAGAGTCTGAGGAGCTCCGGTCTGGTCTTCTTGGCTGGCTCTTATGATTGGCTACACGAACCTGCAGACGGCGCTAGCTTCCGAAAATCCTCCATTGGGAAATTTTCAAAGTAAACATCTCTGGTCTCCCGCTCCAGCCCAGCTCAAGCCCTAAAACACTAGACCCACGTTAAAACGCACTAACCTCTTGGAAGAGGCTGCCTTCCCCTTAAGCCACCGTTTATGTCTGCGCGGGTTCTCTCCTTGTCTTTTCTCATACTCCGGATTATATCCGGGTAGGGCGCAAATGGGATATTATCATTGGCCCATCAGGCATAAAATTTGGCCCCGTCACAATAGGCCATTGGACAGTCAAATATGAATGGCGTTCTGTACAGAATGCCGAAATAACCTCGGTCAAGTGTGCGGATTTATACAGGACAGCCATATATTCACATATTAATCAATATCTTATAACTATAGCAAGTGACACGGTCCCACGACTCGTCAGTCAAGCGACAGTCGCGGCTGATACCTCGTATCAATCGGAGAATTGCTCCTCCCTGGGAGTCGCTCAAAGACATAAGAACTCCCCGGCCACCTAGCCTCCTGTCGCGTGATCTCCTTCAGCCCGCTATCGAAGTTCCGGATGCATTGAATCGCGCATCCAAGCCCTACCACCGTCAGTACCAGCGTCACACTGGCAAACAACAGCATCATCTCCTTGCCGGGGGTATTAGCGCGATTTGTCTTCCCACAGAGGATAACAATACGGCTGAGGAGATAGGCAATCAATGCGAAGAAGCAAAACTGAATCCGATTAGTAATGAGGCTCAGGCATAAAGTGGATACTAAACTATGAGCGACTTACAATCACAAATGTCATGCCGAGTTTTAGCTCCGATTTGACGCAGTAAATGCCGAAGATCATGACTAAGATCGCGGCTGGGATGATTGCCATTGTCAGAGAGTATTCGGGCTCCTCGTAATGGACATCGACCAGGTTATACTGGACAATGAAGCCGATTAGGAAGAAGACGTCGAATCGGATCAGGACCAGGTATATCTATACGCTGGATTAGTCAGGAAACAGTATTAAAGCTTCGGACCTGATTACCTCGTAGGCTAGATACCGCCATCGCATATCCGCGCTGCCGTGGATACATTTGTAGATTGCCCAGGCGTACTCCTTGTGTAGTCGATACGCAGCGGGTATAATAGTGAGAGAACCGAGGCCCAGAATAATCGGAACAGCAAGTTCGGCCGGTCGCATCCATTTCCAGATATCTGTCGACGGATCGGCAAGGGGATGGTTATAGATATCATGGGCATACTGTAGCGAATGAGTGGCCCCGCGCATTTTAGTGTATTGTAAGGCGGAATACACGACGATGCAGGTATTGGTGACGCAAATGGCAACGAGGGAGATGTTGTTCTTGTGGTGGATGGCATCTAGGGAAAGCATCGCTTCATAGACGCATGCGAAGACCACAATGCCCATGCCGATCGGGACAATGTAGGATATCGTGACTTGGGTCACATTGGAGTTGACCCAGCCTAGCCATTCCACCAGAATGTATCTATTGCACGTCAGTTGACTCTGTGATTTCAACTTCGAGCTGTGTACGTACACTTCGAGGCTAATGACTAGCAGTGCCTGGATGAACAGGGTTCCACAGAACCACCACTCGTTCCTGGTGGTGGGTCTGTACATCGTCGCTTCGAGACGATGCGATCTTGTAGAGTACGACACAATATTGATTTGACGGTCTCAGGGAAAACCCGGGCACTTTTAAGTGTGCTATGTGAATTTGGTGGGACAAAGTTTTCATGGGCGGAGCACCAATGAAGCATTAGTTAGTTGTCCATCGGTGGGTTTTGTTTGAGGCGTTAGACTGTGTTTACCTAAGCTGATCTACGGAGTTAGTTTGCATAGTGTGTGGAATGATAACCGGGGGGGATCCACCGTAAGGCTTGATATGGCTTTGATCGTCTTCAGAGCTTTGATTAGATTGGCTGCGAACCTTGTACCAAGACTAGTGGTTTACGAGCTTTTTGAGGGTGCTTCGGTCTTCGCCGGTGGTGGTGGTTCTCTTGACTTTTGCTTCACTTCTCCGAGGAAAAACCTAAGCGAGACAGAAAAGAACGTAGAGAAAATCTCTCCTCATCATCCAAAATTAAGTCAGGCGTTATAGGTTCACTTGAGTTAAAAGCACCGATTTATCCAGTGCATTCCTGCCTTATGCATTGCAATCGAACAGTTAGAGGCTCAAACAACCCTCCACCCCCCACTTACCCACTCATCAGATCCACCCCCAGCCCCTGCGCAGTCACTTGATTGCACCTCCATAAAAACATAATAACCTCATCCCGATCATGCCACGCATCATTATACGCAGCGCTCACCGTCAGCTGTCCTTTAAACGTACCCAAGAACAACCCCAACCCCGTCCCCAGCTCCTCACCTGTAACCCAGGGATTATCTAACTGAAACGCACCATGAGCCCGTGAAATTACCTTGTCCAGGTTTCCCATGCTGGATATAGAGGCTGACGGTGTTTGGTTTGGCTTGGGTACAGGGGGCGTCACATCGTCGGATGGGTAGGGACGAGTGCCCATTTCCCAGTACGACGGGACCAGATATATATGTTCTGGGTCGTCGCGGATCGCTAGGTAGAAGTCTCGGACGACGCGAGAGATCTTGAGGTACTCCTTTTGCCGGGACTCGTTGCAAGTGGGCACACCGTCTGTTGCAGTCCCAGGAACGGTCAGGTCAATTGCTAAACCCCTTCCGGAGACGGAATGGTAGACTGCGACGGCGTGTGCGGGGGAACTATAAGGCTCGATGCAATGCGGCCGTTCGTTGATGAGGCTGTAGTTGATGTACCGCACTGTGCGATCGTGGCTTTCCCGTTTCTGGAGATCTCGTACGCCAATGCTGATGGCGGTGTGGTACGCGTGCGTTACGCTGAGTCCGAGAGATTTGCAGGCGTGTAGTAGCTGCGAGGTTTGTTCGGCGGGGAGCGTGATGGCTACTCGCTGGTGTTTGCCTGGTGTCAGGGGGCCTTTCTTGAATGGCATGCTGGCTATTTCTACGCCGGTTCTGAGAGCGGTATTGTTCTGAATGATGTCGTCTAATCGTACCTTCTGCTGCGGTTCTAACGTGGGACGTATACCAGATGCCACACGAAGAGGTGGGCTGAGGTTCACCGTTTCGTCGCCAAATGATGGCAGGGGGTACTGGCTCCCCTGATCAAACGCCTGGGCTGCATGTGCGACCAGATTGTTGAACAAGAGTAATGTGCCAATACCATCCACAATATTATGGTGGCAGCGTAAGACCAGATCGCCAGTGACCTGTCCGGTCGAAGGAGTTGAAGGCTTGATAAGGAAAAGAGTTGGCAGTTTCGGAACCGGAGGGTCACTATTGCACCATTCCTGGCCAGTCTGTTTGGTAGAGTTGACGCGAAAGGTAGCGTCCACCCATGCCTCCTGTGATGCCGTATCAACAGCTGTTTCATATATTTTTTTGCATTTCTTCTGGTCGGTCTTGTACTCGATCCAGGATGCCAGAGTGGGATGATCATAGCGAAGACGAAGCCATGCCTTGCGCAACGCTTCCTCCGCTCGTCTTTCTGTCTCCGATACCAAAACAGACGCCTCAATGGGTACCGAGAACGAGAGATGTCCCGTCATCGCGAAGAAGGTCCGCCCGCTTCCTTCGTACGTTTTCGCCAGAGAGGTATAGAATTGCTCCGCCTCATCGATATCGCGCTCCCATCTCCCAGGACTAACCTCCTTCCAGGAGAAATTGGGGCTGTTCGTACGTGTCATTGGAATGGTGGAAACCTGGTTGTACGTGATGAGATTGCCAGGATCCAAGGATCCAAGGGCTGCTTCTAGCGCTAGATATAAATATACTTGATGATGGAACTCAAGGAGCCTCGGGCCGAACTGCCGTCATGAGGGAACACGCAGCAACTCATCCAGTCCCCAGTTCTCCGCATGAATGCGTATCATTCTGCGGATGTTTACTGGCGGGTAAACCTCGGCGATTCCATAGCGGCGTCCTCAACTGCCTCGTTGGGTAGTATCACCAACGACTGGGGAGTAGCTCCGCGCAGCCGCGTGTGCTCATAAAAGCGACCAATGAGCACATTCATCGACCGAGGTTATTGATGGAATATACCTTTTCGGATGGAGAGAAACACCACCGATGAAGGCCAAATGCAGCTCCAAACAAGCTTTTCTACCAAAAATACCTAGTCGTAGACTCGAAATTGCCCGTGATAGTCATCGAATTCTTGATGGTCTACACACCGAGAGCAGTTGGACCCACCCTACCACCCGGAACGTCGAAAACAAAAAGAAAAAAACAAGACAGATATGGGACGAGCCGGGTTTGAACCGACGACCTCTCGATTACCTTTCGGTATTTATGATGAAGTTGAACTTCAGTCGAACGCGCTCCCAACTGCGCCATCGTCCCATGATACAATATGCGTATCTGGATTTATGGCAACATAACCTACAACTAACAGAACAGCGTAAAAATCAACATTGACGGACTCCGGAACGTGGGAATGAACAGCTCTATAGGCGCGGATTACGAGATTGAGGCAGGGCTAAATGGCGTAGGCGTAGTACCAGATACAATACGCCTGTCATAGAGCCCTGAAATAGGGCGTCGTTGGCGTTGTCTTGACACGACCACGGCGTTCGTGATCCGAGCCCTCGGAATCACTCCGGTCGTTATCTCCTTCGAAAGGTGATGTGGATCGTCCACGCTCTGTCGACCAGCCCACTGCTCTGCAAGGCAGGCATTCTGCCTGTCATCGATACCTTCGTCTCCCTCGTGCTGTGCCGATCTCTGCCACTTTGACCCGAACAATTGACTGTATTCCTTACCCGAAAAGACCCTAAACTGAGGCGCTCTGTTCTCCAAGAGGACGAATTTCCGCGCATCACCTTGTACCGGGAAGAGGTTCTTATCGCTCAAGTTCGCCAGGGCAAACCGAGCGAAGAGAAACTCGCGCGCCACGCCTGTGAGCGGCAGAGTCTCCACGTTATGGTACCGCTCCTGTAACTCGCTCGTCGCCAGGCTGCTTAGGACATGTAGGACCCATCGACCTTGTTTTGGCACGATGCAAAATTGGGGATGATCCCATAGACAATGCACATCGCGCCTTGGCAAGGTTGCGTTATCCGCGCAGTTAGTGTCCACGCTGGTCTCGGGTTGTGCCGTGTAAAGGTACATTAACTTGGCCCGCCACCATTCCTCTTGAACTACGGGAACGAGAGCGATCTCGTTGGGCAATGAGGAGCAGGTTAGTCGGCAGGCCCGATCACGATCGAGAGCCCTTCCGCTTGTGGCGGGTAGGACCTGCGCTCCTTCAGCCTCAGACCAAGAGTCAGGTAATGTGGACGGCAAGCGAAAGTGATCAAAACGATGGGACTACGGGGTAGTCGATTTCTGGCCAGATTCGGTTAGTGGGAGAGTGAAAGGACGCGCTCGCACTGAGGAAGGATGATAAACCTTCATCAATACAGAAATAATAATGCGGGTTTGTTAGGATTTCATCCCGTCGGGTGCCACCCTCCCGGGGGCCATTTCGCGTTGTTGAGAAGTAGCCGTCCCAATGGCAATTCGCTAGAATCGCACAGGCTACACGTGCAGTTTCATGGTGGACGCCGCCGGTGTCGAAAACCGGGAGAACCAGTAAAACATTCTCATTGTCGGGATAACCTGGGTGGAGAAACAGGACCATCCGGACTGTGGGTGTTGGGATTTGGAGGGGCTCTGCATGGCGATTTATTTTGAACTGCGGCGCCATTGTGACAGGCTGCACAGTAGATACCGGGTGGATAGATGCCTATTCGAGTTCAGTTCATGAATGCATCCGGAAGACAACTCCCAGTTAGATCCCCAACCTCCCGGGTCATATGCCCTATTTCTGCCTAAGGTTTCCCCGCCCTGGATGGACGGAAGGCGCTCTCCCATCTGCCCCATTAGGAAGAATACCCAGCCGGAGGAGGGAAACCCTAAACCACCGCTCGTAAAGCTAAACTCCATCATTATCAATTACTGCAGAATCACCCTTTGGCCTCCCAAGAAGCTTACTATGTCTCTCAGGCAAGGTCACACATGACTCGATATCCCTGCAGATTGTTGATCCCTTGCCTGCACATGAGGGAAAGTAGAATATCTTCTAGCAATGGATATGTCGGCAGTGAAACCGATATAAACATGACCGGAACAAGAACCATAGCATTTGCCACCGCATCCGATATATTCGGACCCTCGACTGAGCCCATTGCCGCGGAAGTCCAATCCCAACTATACCCATATGCGGAACAAACCGCTAACCAAAATAACGGTGCCATAAGAGCGGACGATCTCCGCAGACTCTTCGATGTGCAACACGACCTGATTTTCAGTCACAATGTTTCCATGGCTGACTTCGTGTTCATCTTCCAGGGAACCCGGGCCCTTCATACTGGGTACTGGGGTCTTCTCCCGTTTGCGAGGGGGCATGTACACATCGTCTCGGATGATCCCCGGGTGTTACCGGCTGTGAACACAAATTTTGAGGCGTTGGGGTGGGAGGATGTATGTGACTAGTCCTTTAATCGAGATGTTCGATAGTGAGATACTTTCGGGATTGGGGGCTGTTCCGGAGAATGCCTCTGATGAGGCATGGAAGGGTTGGATTGCTGAGCAATGTGGGTTTCTTGGGTATGCTTCGGATATTGGGACCGGTTTACTGATGAGGAGTGTACAGAGACTCCCAATTATCACGCGATCGGAACAACTTCTATGCTGCCACGTTCGATGGGAGGAGTGGTGGATAGCCGACTGATGGTCTACGGAGCGACGAATGTCAGGGTTGCTGATGCCAGTATCCAGCCTATGCAACTTAGCGGGCATCCTATGAGCAAATTATATGCTATTGCGGAGAGGGTGGCGGATTTTATCAAGACGGATCAGACGCGCGCGTAAGTCTTAGGGTTTGCTATCGTGTTGGAGGAAGTGCTAGCGAGGTTGTCGGCTGTACGGAAACCTTGCCAGTTCTATTCACGAGTGCATCATGTAGAAGGGGATTTAGGATCTTGATGGGGTGGGAGAAAGTGTGGTGGTGGACAACATATATATCCTATCCTGTGTTTATCCGATATCTTTTGAATCCGTGATCATGAATTCCGAGTCCTACACTAGGATATATATTCATAGTACCTAGTGCACAAACATATTTCCGGATATAGTAAATGACAGACGTTGGAACATCCATGGATTGAATACGATCGACCGTCCTAGTTCTTCAAATTAAGTTTGCCGATCGATCACCATCACAGTTCCTTAGAATGAAGTGGGTACGGGGCGAAGGATCTCATTCTCTGTCATGGAATACAATATCTAGTTGGATTATCATATGGTTGAATGGTTATACACTACTGCAATTAATGTTAACACTACAATATGGGGAAAAGCCACTCGTATCAAACGGTCTTGATGCATAAATCTATAATACAATGTATGTTCGACTGTACAGTGGCTCAAATCGTAACTCAAGTAAATCTAACCCCCCCACTTTATGACCCATTCCACCCCTTGGTGAAGATAGGCTTTGGAGAAATTCACCATATTCTTCCGCATGATGGGTGAGATCGGGCGGATATGATGACAGGTCGGCAGGTGTCTTGTTCCCTCGATCCTGCAGAATGGCAACTGCGAAGATAACGTCCATATTCCAGGCTCGAGAAGATGATCGCGATGCAATTGTTATGAGAAGATATAGGTAGTGTGGTAGAAATAATGTAGCGTGAGCGGACGGGAGGGTGCGTCGTCGTGGTTTCTCACGGAGAAGGTCGTCCATAAACCGGACGGTGAAATTCGTGGGGGTAGTCTTGAGAGATTGGCCGTTGGAAAATATTAATATAAAATCGAACCACCGGGGTTCAATCGCGCGTCATTGTTCACCTATGCGTTGTTGGCGCAAGTAAAACTGCCGTGAGAGCTATCGTTATGGATCGCCACACCGGAGACCCAGAGACCGAGACCACAGATCATCACACCAAAGATGAACAAGAGTACGTTGCAGATGGTCAGGAAGATCTGCTTCGGAGAAGAAAAGTATTCACCCCGATAGATGTATAGCCAGAAGACACCGGGAAGACCGAAGGTGAACCAACTGACGAAGAGAGCGCTGACCAAGCTCAGCAGGTTGCTAAACACGGGAATGGCCTCGGCAATCACCCACGCAATGACCCAGAAGATCACGGCCAGACCAATCCAGGCACCGATACTGCGCATGCTGCGCTTGTGTATCAGCTCAGTTCCCCGCAGCAGACGCACATAGACGTTCTTGATGGCCACGTGACCGAGAACGACACCGGCAATGACAATCGTGGGAATGGCAACTCCATAGGCGACTTTCCGGACGACGGGACCGGCGGACCCAAGGGCCGGTGAAGCGACATTATCACCCGCATAGCGATAGATGACCGCCGATGCGACCGTGTACAGAATGATTTCGAAGCCCTGCAACATACAGAGAGACTTGGGGAAGTCCTTGGGGTTCTTCATCTCGGCAATGAAACCGAAGAAGGCGGGATGACCGCAATAGGCGAAGACGATGTTGGTGACTGCAGTGAACCCGGTGGCGAAGTTGACCTTGCGAGTCAGATGCATCTCCCCGAATCCGGGGCGCTCCACACCGACACCGATCATGGTGATGACAACGGCAGTGAAGATACTCAGGAAGGCTAGCATTTGTTTGTTAGCAGGGTTTTCATCAGATCCCACAGCAGGAGAGCTTCTTACAGGTCACGGCCAGCCAGGAAACATTCTTCATGGTCCGGGGCAGGGAGAAGATCAATGAGAGGATCAAACCGACGACACCGAAGACAATCGAGCAGGTACCGTGGTCGGTCAAGGTGTTCATCATGACGGTGAAGGTCAACAAATGACTTCCACAGGCGAACAGGAAGAACAGCAGCTGTCCGACTTCAATGATGCCGCGGCCGATGGGCCCCATGAGGATAAAGCCTGCGTCGGCCATGCTGTGCACGAAGGGGTATCTTTGGCGGAACTGCCCGATGACATAGCCAGAATATGTGGTGACAATACCAAGACCGACGATCAGGATGATAGCCCTAGAGGATGAACATTAGCGACAATTGAATCTCACTGGGGCGAATATTGCGGTGCTTACGGGATCAGACCAATGGAGGCCAGAGTAGCGGGCAACGAGAGAACACCGACGGAGACGGTTTCCGCAATCATCACTATTCACAGACTGGTTAGGATGTTGGACGCAAATTGGGTACTTGGCGTGGGAGTCATACGGATTCCACATTGCCTATCACATCGTTTCAAGTTAGTATGGGGTTTGAAAGGATTTCTGGGTCTGGTCTGCCGATCGTGAACTTACCACCAGTCCAACGTTTTGTATTTGACCTCCGCCGTCTCTTCCGCACCGAAAGGATCGATCTCGAGCTGAGGAGGCTCCTCCTTCAGGTTGTCGTCAAAGGGAGGCTTCTCCGAGTCTTCATGCCTCCGATCCAGACCCTGTTCGATATCTTTGACATCAGAGGACGCCATGATTGTGGATATGTGACTGCACACGTTGTTGAAGAGTGTGTGAGCCGAGGGGAGATGTTAAAGGTAATATTTAAAGAAGGTGAGAGAAGAAGAGAGTCAGATCAGACAAGAGGCGAGGCGCGGGAGGAAAGTGTTAGTTAATAGCGGGCGGTGATTGGCAAATCGGAAGGCAAATTAAGAGTTTTCCGGCGTTACAGTCCGACATCGGGGAGAGTGGCACGCAGTAGAATGCATTAGAGCCGCTGCAGGATCCACATCGTGAGGTTAGTGTGACTCAAGGAAACAGGCACCGAGGCAAATCGAAGGAAAAAAAGTTTTTCTAGAGAAAAACTTACCAGAAGTGACAGAAAACTAAAAAATAGTGTTCACTCCAGACCAGATGGACTCTTTGACTGTAATTGCAGGAATTGGTCACTTTTCTTCTTCGTTTCCCCAAAAAGGGAAAGTGTTCGCCTGTGTGGATTGAGAGTTTTTAAGGTTTTCCAACGGATGCGGTGTGGCGCAACTTAAAAAAACTTTCGTCACGTTGTTTTCTATTTTATTTTTATTTCTTAGTGTTTCCCCCACGGTTTCCATTACTCAGCTGCAACCGCTCACCGGGCGAGTCAGTGACTCGGAGTCCAGCCCAGCCCCAAACCCTACACCACGTGATTCGCCCCCCGCGCGGACCCCCCGGTGATCCCGTGGCTAATCAAGGCTCCCACAACCCACTCGCCCGGAGTTCTGCCTCATCTCCTCCGGTAGCTCAAAGAGGAAGCTTCTACGGTGTTCCCCGTTTGGGGTTAGTTGCAGCACCCCAACATTGCCCGTCGCTCAACACGTGGTCTAGAAGCCTTATGAGCTGTCAGATCATCGATTTTATGGTTCAGACCTTACCGAAGGACAACGCAATATTATTTAGTTGTAACATCCTGTCCTCTAGCACTCCGATAAACCTTTCGGGGTTACATTCCGGACTACAATGTGCTGACGATCGGAGGGGAATGGAGTATATTTTCAGAACCACACGAGGCTTCTCACGGAAATGAGTAATATTTGAGAAAGAAATGAGTCATGTTCAAATTGATTCCCTCAATCGAACACCCCCGCATGGCACTAATGCGCCCAGATTAAATCGCCCCAGCTAGGATGGTCGTTGGAAAAAACCCCGCCAGCGAACCCCTGGGCCAACTTCGCCGCCGTCGTCCACTCACCTTTCTTTCCCCGCTTAACCACATATTCATAGTACAGGAGATCCCAGATCGGATTCTGACTCGTGACCCCACGCTTAAACTCGGATATAGTATCCCAGGGGCCGTTGACGAGTACCGCTTCGCACCGGTACCACTTGGGGTTATATATGACGCTATGGTTGAGATTATACTTTGCGGCATATTCCGCAGCTTGGAGTAATAAGCCACTACCGAGACTATAAAGATCGCTGCCTTGGCTTTGTGCGACACGAGCGCCGTACGCGCTCCAACCAATCCCCGACATCGTGTGGCCTGATCGTTGTCAGCGTACACCTACCTAAACGGGTAGGTAACGAGAGAAAGGGTGTGAGTGAGAAAATACCTTGATCGCGTCCAGCTTCCACCGACTGCCCGGTTTCCGGGTGATACTGCGCAAAGATCCCTGCACAGCGATCCTGAATGAAGGCATTGACAGCGTAATTGTATAACTGCACGTCGTCCAGATACACCGCAAAGCTCATCAATGCCTTAATACTCGCCATCCCGTAATTGGCCTGTCCGATCACCGCCGATTGTCGCGAAAATAGCCAGTACAGTTGATTGCTGAACCCGCTACCCCCCTGCCATCGAGCTCCTGCCTCCGTCCAGTTGCCTTCCCATCGCATGATCTCTGCCGCATTGACGAGGAGATCCCCGTCGAGTCCGATGAGGAGCGACCGGTCAATACCGATAATATCCGTTAGATTCGACCCCCACGCGTCCAGAATGGTGGTGCTGCAATCCCAATGCGATTGGTCTTTGGTGATATACCACATCAGCGCATTCTGCCATGCCGCCCGTGCATCGTGCGCAAAGGAAGTATAATTGCTGACCTTTCCTCGGGAGATCACAGTCGCTGGGCCTGCGATCGTGTAATTGGCCAGGGAGTACTTATCCGTGCGGAAACGCTGGTATGTCGAGGCCCACGGTTCTTTATTGTCGAGGACGTTGTCCCGCATTCGCTCCAGGTCTCGGCGCGTGTGCCAGATCCCGGGGTGGACGAAGTCCCCGGCGTTCTTTTTGAAGTACTTGGCAGTGTCGACGGACTCCAAAGATGCTACAGCTGGAATTCCAGTGTAGATGTTCGGTATGTCGTACACGGTGGCACCGGTCTGGGCAATGCTGAGGGCCACAAGTACCGCATATGCGGTTGTGCGACTCTGACTAGGTTAATGCCAACTATCATCACAAAGAGAAGGAGAGCTTACTGCTAGGGTTCTCATTGTTGCGTGGATGACCCGTCGCTCGTTGTAAGCTCAATTGAATTGTAAAGTAGCATCGCTATTATAGGTAGGTGTTATTGCCTCAACACCACAGCTCTCGGTGCAATACCTCGGGCTTTGCATGTTCGGGGTGATTTCCGACACTGTTCCCCGCTGGTTACAATCTCGGAGCTGTGCCGTAACTTCTTCCGCCACAGTATACGCGGAAGCATGGATAGTCGCTCAATGAGTTTGAACAATAAATAATGCAGCCGACCAGAAGCAAGAACAAAAAAGATATGTTTCATAATGCTCCCACGCGGATTTGAACCGCGGACCTCATGATTACTAGTCATGCGCTCTACCAACTGAGCCATAGGAGCTGGATAAAGGAAAAAAGCGCACTAGCAGGACTACAACATTGGGCTTTCCATGATTTGTATTAAAAGAAATGTGTGCCTCCATGCGCCGACTCGCAGGATGTTTCGTCTTTCCCACTATAGTTTATTAGAACGCATTCGTTACCCCGAGCGTCACAATGTGGTCCTATTTGTGAACATTCGGAAGAGATTGAAGTATGTAGAGTGCATGACGGAAAACCTAGTAGAAGAAAAGGATCAAATGACGTCTATCCCTGCACTACGTCCCGACACCCTCTAGAGACTCGTCAAGACCTATAATAGCCTCAAAATGAACACCTCTCCTGCAGTTTTCTTTTTAACATGCCGCTCTCAAAATTTTAACATGAGATATCTTTTACTATATAAAATACTCATCGTGCTTTTTTAAGTAGAATTGTTCCTTTTTTTTTTGTTTTCCTTACCCACCTTTGCGCATCGGCCTCGCGTATATATACTTCCACCCATCCCGCTACTTGGGGTTCTATGAATAATTGTTGAAAGCCCTTTACTGTATGCAAGCCCTTTATCTGCTATATTTAGCGATTTCTTTATAGGCCATTTGCATGAGGACATGATCATGAGACTAGATTCAAAGAGGCCGTATTCTCTTTGTATAGCAGTCTATATAGTAGAGCGATTTTCCAGTTTTCTAGATAGTCCTTCAAGGTAGATAAGTCAATTGAACCAAAACGCCGATTCCTCTCAAGAATTCCTTTCCATTTTCTAGAATAATAATGTTGAAAACTAAGGTGAACAATATAATCAAAACATCAATATAAAATTCCTTTTCACGATTCCAGAAAGACCCAAGACCCATCTCGTCGAACATTTATTTGAAACCATCCTATTGCAGAAGGTGTTGAGAGATAAGCCCGCAGCCGGGGGAATCTCCGGTGATTATCCCGGGAATCTGAAACTCCCTTTGTCTTTATCTAGGTCGCAGAGCTGATCGGTGGTACTCCGGATATTGGTCCGCTAGTCATTGTATCAACATAGAATGGCTATGTACTCTTACGGAATGAACTGTTGCTGTTACTTAATTGTCTGCTTCCCAGTAGACTTTGAATCTCGGTGATATGCATGGCTGAGTTCATTCATCTCTAGTTTCGAAATGACTACGAAAAACACAGTATCGGGCAAAAGAGCCCTGGAAAAGTGGTCAAATGGAACAAATGTACGTGTCATTTCCCTGGAAGTGAAACAAAAAGCCTAAGAGTTACAGTCTTCGAAAAAGCTCAAAATTGACAAAGTGGAAGTCAAGCCCACGTCCTCACCACTAGTCAAAGCACTCTACTCCGAGTCAGTGACAGCGAAGCTCTGGAACGTCGCAAGCAAAGCCTTAACCGGTGTTGAACCACCAACCCTCTACCCTGAGTACACCGGCGCCGATGGCAACAGCTACGTCTACCGGACACTGGACTTCTGGACGTCAGGCTTCTTCCCGGGGTCTCTTTATCTCCTTCTGGAACGGGAAGCTCTTTATCCGAGATTCTACTATACTACCGGTCGTTTGAACAAGACCAGTCCCCTTCCTCATAAGCTTCAGCTGGAACACCTCTGCAAATGGTGGACAGCAAATCTCCACGCCAACGCCGCGAAACGCGACACGCATGACCTGGGATTCATGATCGCGCCGTGGGCAATGAAAGCCTGGTCACTGAATCGGGACCCCCATGCATACAATAGCCTGGTTCTCGCCGCGCATTCCCTGGCGAGCCGGTTCGACGAGCGTGTCGAATCCCTCCGCAGCTGGGACGTTTGTCATACGAAGCGATATTCGTTCACGGACCCGGGGAAGGATTTCCTGGTCATCATTGATAACATGTTGAATCTTGATCTGCTGTTTTGGGTCTCACGCGAAACGGGTAATAACAGGCTGTATGATATCGCTGTCGCACATGCGCGGACAACGGCCAGACATCATGTACGGGCGGATGATAGTACGGTCCATGTTGTCAACTATGACACCAGGACGGGTCTTCCGAAGTCGAAGTTCACGCATCAGGGGTATAGCGATGAGAGTTGTTGGACACGGGGCCAGGCGTGGGGAATCCTGGGGTTCGCGCAGACGTTCGACTGGACTGGTGAGGTTGAGTTTTTGGTGACTGCGCGGAAACTGGCGGATTATTTTATGCGTCGGTTGCCGGCTGATGGGGTCCCGTTTTGGGATTTCGATGACCTTCTGGACTCAAGTTGTCCGAGAGATACGTCTGCGGGAATAGTGGCTGGGTGTGGAATGCTGTTTATTTACAAGGCTCTGAGACATACGGATTATGATGCGGCGGCGTTTTATTTGAGGTCTGCGTTGAGGATATTGACAGGAACGGTGGAGGGTTTTATGACCCCCGGACATCTGCAGTTTGAGGCTGATGAGTCTGATGTGGTTGTGCCGACGTATCCTGAGGATCTGCCCGAGGCACAAACGAGACAGCCCGGAGCGCTGAGGGTCAAGCAGGTTCGACCGGGGGAGAATGGGAATGGTGCTCGCAAGAATACGCCGGAAACAATTTTGAGCGGTGCTACAATCAACAATTATGAGTTCGCTACACGGCGGTGGGCAAACCACGGGCTTGTTTATGCTGATTATTATTTTATGTTGATGGGGAATATGCTGTTGGAGCTGGGGTTGGTCGATGAAGCACGTTTTGCTATATCCGGGGAGTATTCTCCATGATTATTCTTCATGATCATGACCTGCTACCCCGGACTGCTCGTTAGGCAAATATATCATGGTTAGAGTCATACGCGATAGACGATAGAGTGATGTCTGAGCTGATCAAACCTAAAGAGTATCTTTTCGCAAAGACTCGCATCAAAGAAGGAATCGAAGAGAGGTAGCCTTTGGTTATTGACTGGTCGGGTCCAGATGTGCCGACTCTCTTACGACGGTGGCGGCCACTCCCGTTGGACCATAGCGACTGATCCTTTGCCCTGGACTGAGTGTCGCTTGCATTTGTCCTGGAGAGGCACCAACGAATGCACCCGGCACACTGTTATACAATGGGGCCGTGTCACAATTCCACAGAGACGAGCTGTTTCCCCTCGAGGATGGCGAAACCTGAGAGGGAAATTGGTCTCTGTCCGTCAATGCCATATCGAACGAATCGATATCGTTGAAGCTCTGCAGGGTCTGCTGAAATGATAAGGGAAGCGGAGGAAAGGCAAGCCCAACCGAAGTGTCCGAATGGTTATCGGGTATCAGGAGTGGAAATCCTTGCTCCCCATATATGTTGCCTGGGAGAGTATCCAAACGATCATGGACAGTTGGCATGAGGGTCAGGTCAATCGCCCTCGAGATTCCCTTGTCATCACTGTTCTCGGAGTATACCGTCTGTCGAATATCCAGACTGACTTTGGACGATGTGGGGACATTGTCTCTTGCTTGAACGAGTCGCTTAGCAAAGCCTGAGGCAAGGTTGTCTTTTTGACGGTCGTGCATGTTTTCCGGGCCTGACCATCGGCGAGACATCTCAAATAGGCTAGCGATAAGTGAGTCTAAGGAAGGCGGTATAGGGGTTCCATAGTATTTGGAATGTGTCAAGAGCATTCGACCGGCTATAAAGAGGCAGAATGAGAACTGCGGGTTGGTTTGAATGGGTGAGCAAAGGAGGAACTGCCGGCCAATCGTGCTGATCTCCGAAGCAGCTTCAAGACAGGTTTCCGCTGACGATGCGGAGGGCAGTTTGACCGGGCACGACTGCCAATGTAGTGGCGGATAGGCGATTCCTTGATGCAGAAGTATCACGGCCGTGTTGTGTGTAGTATGTGCAAGAGTTAGATTGGGATCCATGATTCCGTGAGCATTAAGGACTGACGCATCGCGCCATTTGGGTGGTAGAAAGAGTTTCCATCTGAACAGTTAGTACCTAACCAATATTATTGGAGTACAAATGAACACGTACTGCACCATTCGTAAGTCAAGCTCTTTGAAGCGCATCAACCAGAGCTGCGCCTTGTTCGCGTCGCGGATATCTAGTGCATGGTGAAGAAAGAAATTTGTCACTAAGGCTAGAGACTCAGTGGCTTCAATGCAGTATGCAAATCCACCAATACAGTCCTGTTCATCCGGATCGTTCGTCATCCGTGTTTCAGCCAACAAAGGCCGATGAGGACTAGCCGCCCTCGTATCGGAGATGCCAAAATAAGGTGCTCGGACTTCGTTCTCCTGCTCCCAGAGCGCTCCTTCGCAAGGAAGCCGGCGTTTGACATCGGCACTGGTTAGACTCACGTTCCAACCAGTGGATACGCTACAGAAACGGTCCATTAAAAATATTGTCCAAAAGACACGTCGTCTCTCCTCAGCTTCCCTCCAAGACGCGGAGGGTTTCAAAATGGCCATGCGCCGTATCAATGTTTCACCCGTTTGTCGATGGCTAAAGAGATACTCCTCTTCAACGCTGAGCTGAAGTTGCTCGACTGTCCGAGCCATGCCTCCTACAATAGACCACGAGGACGGACCGCGTCCACGGGCAATCCACAAGGCAATTAGCAGCTAATATGTCGCCACGGGTAGAGGCAGCTTACTGTGTCAAACGCGATGATTACTAGAGCCTGGAGGTTTGCCACCGAGAAAGTCTCGATACTGCTCAAGATAACTTTTTGTCTACTTTTCTCTGCCATTTCAGCCTTCTCTATCTCACTACCAAATCGGCCGTCTGCGGAGAAGCGGCTGCACAACGCGACGATGGCGTGCAATATATGCACGGCCTTTTGCCGACCCTCTTGTGTCTTTATCTGATCGCGGAACTTCCGGACATGAAGAACTGGGACCCAGTGGTGAATATTCGCAAAGTAGAATTCGACCAGGTCGTGTATCAAATCTGACCCGATGACGTCCAAATGGGTCCTGTCCCGCAGTGGTCCCTCTGGCGTAGATTGGGCGTCGACCCTGCGTCGCTTGGGAGGATGGACATCGCTGGTATCGTTTGCCTGTGGGCCAAACTGAGCTTCCCCTATATCCTTAGAATCCGCAAGCTGCAGCATCGATTGTTTCATGTGCTCTCGGGTACCCAGTAACCGCGTACTTGTGGGTTCGACGCCATCGCCGTCGCCATCCAGCACATCAGGAAAAACAGAATTAGGATGTAGTGATTCCCACATTTGCTTCCACAACATACTCTGCCCGAGGAACATATTTTCTAGCGTCTCGATCCGCCGATAGAGCTGATCTACGGCGCCGGCTCGTAAGCCGGGTTTGAGTCGACGGTCATCGTATACGCATGTCACACCGAAGCGCACGCATTGAGAACATGGTTGCTCGCGACTACAGCGCGCTTTCTTTTTCCGACAGGACTGACAGGCGGGTATATCTTCATCTTGCTTGGAAGAATCTTGCTCAGACTGCTGTTGCTGCTGCTGCTGCTGCTGCTGTGGTCGCTGGTCTTGCGTGGAATGGCTGTTCGCTTTCGGTCGCATGTTGACCAAAGTTATCAATTGAGAGCACTATTATTCACTCATGATAATGTAAACAAGTCAATTGCTGTGCCGACGGATCAGATGCACGTTCCCCATGGGGCAGGGTGTTGCATGATTGCGGAGATACTTTTTCCCCCGCTTAGAAGGAAGATCAGTATAGCGCCGGAGGAAGTCCCGGAGGGCCTCCGGAGCATCTTCATAGGCGAAGTCCACCAATGATCACTCAACATCGCCATTACCGAATCTGGAAATATCCCGGCCATGCAGTGGTGTCGGTTGTTCGGCGATTCTCCTCCTAACAGATAGTTTTTAAGCAATTTGCAGAATATATAAGAATCTTAGCACCTAAAATTAAATATAAATAGTTGTGTTCAAAACCGTGTACTACAACTATCCGAAATCTAAATTAACACAACTCTTCCCGAAGACACGTAAATAAACATAGAAATTTGGCTGGAATAGTTAAGCACTATGTCTTTATACTGGCGAAGGGAGAATCCAGGTCAGTTAATTTTGCTTAAAGAAATACCTGGGACTGGTGGTATGGGGAGGCTGGGAGAGAGCAGGGACCCTTGGATATCCAGATGCCACACCTCAGCCCGATCCACCATTGACGCTGTTCTGGGTACATTTGCTCGGCTGTGATCCTGGGACAAAAGGTACTGCGGCTTACTGGCCAGCGACGTTTTGGTGGAGAGGTGGGCTACTGGTTCGGAGAAGGGCGAAAATCTTTGCGAGACTTTTTGTGGCGACAATCGAATTGCGAAAGCGATTATGCAGGGATACAAAGCCATCGGTTGACTTAAAACCCACGAGGGACATATTAGAACTCGCATCCTAAAGACTAGGCGTTGTAATTAGCTCCTAGTGTGATGGGTCCTTAACACAAGACATGCCCAAAGTTCGGCCCAGCTTCCGATGGTGGGTTTTAACTGCTTGAATTATGCTCACGCATACCTAGAGGCCAAGGCTCTGGCGTATTTCTAAGGACGGGGTCTATTGGTGTCAGAACCCAGAGCTACTTTCATTAATTGAAGATGAGGAATGCGATTCAGTGAAAGTTTCCCGAGACTTAACGCATAAATGCTCTTTAGGGCCTCCAGGACGATATTAACCACTAGTCCAGCCATTTTTATGAATTTTCTGTTTTTTGGTATATAGAATGTTGTTTCAACAGAAAAACCCTAAATTATAGTACATAAAGAAAACTCACAGCCAATCGAGTCAATACATATGTCGACCCACTGCCCCATCTACAACAAGTGGATAATTCGATCCCTTATCCTAGTGACATCTTCCTGAAGATGTGTAAAACTCGCTTTTACTCACCAGTACCAGGGAGCGAAGGAGATGGAACCCGCATCAATGGACGACAAGCTCTGGCAGTTATGGTAGTCATCCAAAAATATTCTGTCCCCAGTGCAGTCATCGGAGCTGTATATCAACCGTGGGTTAGCGCTTCATATCGGAAGCAAGGATTGAAGATCAGTAATCTCCACTCACTTGTAGCCGAATGCAAAACCGACACTATGGGAGAGCTTAATTGATCTGCGGTGAGTGTAAGTAATGGTTTGCTGATAGGAATGGATCACGCTTAGGATATATTACCCTTCACCGCCGACCTTGATGCAGTCCCCAGGTAAGACAGTTGTAGTGCTTGTACTAGAACAGCTTCCGTCGGTATGCAAAAAGCCCTGATAATGTGTTATAACTAGCACGGTGTAGACGTAGAGAGAGTAGCAACATACGATTTGATCAGCCAAGACTGCTGTGGCGGGGATCAGCAAAGAAAGCAGGTACTGGGAGAATTGCATGGTGCAGTGAGAAAATGTAGCTGGTTTGTCTGGTCGTCGGATGGTTTGTCTAGTGAGTGTTGGTTTACATTTCGAAAGAAGGATACAAGCTCCCTTTATAAGTTCACTGTCGGAGTCCTCATCACTAATTTGCTGTGCCCTCAACCTCGATGTGTTTCCTGAATCTGACAGGGCACGTTTTACATGCAATGTAAGACGAGGCGCCCCGTAAGCAATGCACAGTCAGACGCCGAGTAAAGGAAGTTAGGGCTGCCAAGAACTGCAGAACAGGAACGCTTTCTACTGTTTACATCGCAACATGAGGATCTTGTAATTGGTCTTTGGTTCTCAATTTTCTTTGACTTACACATGGTTGTGACTTTACGATGGAAGTGCTGAGAGTGTTGAGACCTGATATTAGACCTTTTCTTGGCCACTTCGCAACGACCTAGTCGGGTTATTCTGACTATTTGATTAGTAATATTCCGGGTCCGTTACCCCTTTGTCAGTTTAGCTTTTCTTGCATGGTGGGCATATTTGCCATATTTGCCATAAGCGTGAAGTAATGTGGGAGTCTGTCGACCACTTCCTTACGTTCAAGTCTTGCCGCCTCAGGGTCCTCGTCAGCTGGATGTACCTGTAAGATTGTGTGGGGTCATGTATCCTCCCCTGTTGAGCATGGCCTTTTGTGAATAAGAGCTGAAAAATCATTCCCTCCTTGCTCATACTAGCTACTCTAAACCCGAAGGTTAAAAGATTATATATTTAATATCTTAGCCAACGCGCTATAAAGTTATATAACATGTGTCCAGCCGCTACTTGAAACTCCCAGAGTACATTTACAACATTACACGGACGTAGATCGATATATCTTAACTAGCCAATCCCGATGTCATTGGTTCAAACCCCCCGTTTGGATGGATAAGCACCTTTGTGTACCCGTCTTCCCGTTTGTTAAACTTCTTGTACGTAGTCTCGGCATCCTCAATTCCAATCTCATGTGAAACAACAAAGCTAGGTTTCGCCTGCCGGCAATGATCATATCCCGTAAGCATCGATTGTATGCTTTAACATTGCACTGGCTAGTGGCGAGAAGAACAAAGTCGGCTTCATTCTCCGTGCCCGGCGGCAACTTCAGGGCATTGAAATCCGCTTACGGAACAAAAATGTACTGAGCCTGGCCTTTACATTCACATTAGATGCCCTCACCACCGTCTAGTCTTCGGGCCCCCTTGAAGCATATACCTCCACAACATGGACCCGTAGCTACATAGCTTGGCAGAAGTCAGCGAAAGCAGACGCATCCCTCCGTTTGGATGACTTACCATAAGCACCGCCCGCAAATCCGGGACTGACACCGGTACAAGACGCGGTTTTGCCTTCATCGCAATTGCGGCATCGACCATGTGCAACGTTGAATGGCATGACAACGCGATCCCCCTTCTTCAACAGGGTTACACCTTCACCCAGTTCCTGTAGGATTCCCCTGTGTTCGTCGCCATTTTAAGACTTGTCAGCAACAACTCCCCTCCTCACTCAGTGTGTTCTTACCATATGTAATGCCTGGCTCTGCAGCGGTTCTGCCCTCATACATGCTGCGACACCATGAGTTCTAAGCGTATTTGCCTGCACCCCCACCCTCAGGTATACTTACTGCAGGCCTGAGCTGCAAATAGCAGCCTAGAGCCTTAGTAGTAATTCTGCGGCAATATGATCGCAACGCTCCGTCGTGACCTTGACTATGATGTCATCTGGATGTTCCAGCTTCGGCATCTCAACCTCTTGGACCTGGACCTTATAAGGTCCAATATAGTTGGCCGCTTTCATGGTTCTTGAGGCCATTGTAATGGAATTGGAGAGAGTAATTATGGGAATTCAAGTTGCGAAAAGGCAAGTATAGCTCAAAGAATAATTCCGTATGATAAGGTAAGCTTTTATGCTGGACACCCCACAGGTAAGAATATTGGAGAACAATCCATTTACCATACTGACTCCTCACTGCCAATGCTTAGGAAATATTCAATGATCTTCGTATAATCGAAGTGGAGACTGTTGCCGTCCTCGGGCATAATTCCCCCTTTTTTCTTTAGCGATCCATGTAGGGAAAGATTACCCCCTTGTAACTTAGAAATCACGCAAAACCCTCAGAGATGCTGTTCCGCATTGAAGGGAAGAGCGGTTCCTAGCGTTTATTCACCTTCGGCCAGTTTCAAGTCTTGCTACTTAGTGGACAATAACGATGTCACCTGTGCTGGGATTCCGTTCCACCTGAGGCATTGATCCAGGCGATAATTACGAGATCTGGCAAAAGTGGTTTCCGACTTTGAAAGCAGAAGGCTACGGTACGAAACTCTATATTCTGTCGGGGATAAATAATGGACTAATGAATCTCTCTCGGATTTTACTTAGAGGGAGTTGAGGTTGACATGGCTGGTCTGCCAAAGTTTTCCACGGTCCGTCGCATTTGCGACGAAGTTGGGCTGGAAATCAGTGTTTTGTGAGTCTATTGCGCATGAGGATGCATGAAGAACTACATCAAGAATGAAATTGACCGAACCTCAGGGCCTACTCCGTTTGGCCGGAGTATGAAGGAGCTAAGCCGGCGGCAGGCCTGAGCTCAAAATATCATCTGGAGAATTATCGAGCTCAGCTTGAAATCTCGAAAATTCTTAACCCGTTCAAATTAACTCACATTCGGGCGAGTTTAGGATAATATATTTAGGGGTGGGGGAATTATCACACCAACTAGGAGAACAGTGATCAGTGGTCAATCGAGCAGTCGGTTGGATTCTTCAAGGACACATTTGCCATTGATGCCGAACTTGGGCTTCAAGGTAAAGGTGAGCCACGAAACTCACAGAAATCGGGCACTTTTTAGCCCATACTCTACTGCACAAGTGTTGAACAGGGTCCCAAGGTGAGTTTCATTTCGTAGTCTGAGCTTTGTTACATAGCTAACTTTTGACTCGAGTCAGCACATCACAGCCGACTTCTGCCTTTATTTTTTTTGGGGTGTGAACGACTCTTAGACAATGGCGAAGGGGATAAGGAACTGCTTCACAGTATCATTCCTCATGTTAGTTTACTATTTCTATACAAGTTCTGGTTTAACTTCTTGCGTAGATTCCCCTCAAAAGTGACTCATATCATGCAAGGATTGGAACAACGTAATCGTCGCAATGTCCCGAACCCAACGAACAATATATTTATCTAGGAACGAAAGTGCTTTGAAGGTGTCTGGAAGCAGATCATCGAGTAAGTTGTCAAAATCCCCAGCAACAGTCCTCTCCAGTTACTTTTGTCCCCGAATATGGGTACGTACGAATTCTTATTGGATCCTAATCCGTGCTATGCACATCAAAAACTGCATTCCGCGCTATCCAATGCACTGTGTTCCTGCACATATTGCATAGCTTATGACACCTAGACCGTACCCATACCATCCCTTCGGGGCTATCATAGATATCTCCGAAGTCGCTAATAGTGAAGGCCATTGCTTTCAGGCCCTCTTCGAAACATTCACGAAGACAGCGATTATACCCTCACGAGAGGCATAAACGGCGCAACCTATAGCAAGGAGTTAGTTGCCTTAAGTCCTACCTTAAGCACAATGTTGACCTACAGCTACGGGGCGTATTACTCGAGAGTCGAGTGGTTGTCCCAACACTATACATTGTTTGCTTCTCCAATTATTTGTTCATAGAATTAATCTTCATAGAAAATAGTTATGACTTCATGGAGACCATCACGGAACACTAGAAACCCTTCATTGCCACGCTCCTTTCCCTACTCCCATTCCCCCTCCCCTTCTTCACATCTTTGGCTTCCTGTTTCTGACTCCATTGTCCTATTACCCCTATTGTTGCTATTTTCTTTCAGGCCTCTTCCCTATGGTCATTCCGTTACCGCTGAGTATTATCTTTCCACCTCTCCAGCCTTTTAATTGGCCACCATATAGGCTATAAAGATGACCTGAAGTACTGAAAAGAATGCCAAGGTCGAATATTGGTTTTCAAAGACAGACCTTTACCAAGATAGGTTCGTACAGCCGACTTGCATATAATCTCCGAGATTCCTGGTAATCTTCATATTAGAGCCAACCGAAGGAATTTCCGGGTAGACGGGGTTAACATAGCTCTACTAACGTTTCACGACCCACAACAGCAGTCTACTTACCTAAGCCCTTCTCGCTCCTTTTTGTCCTGATATAAACACTCATAAGTCCACTACGAGCTCCTTAGAGCCCATGTGCACTGTCAATTAAACCACCACCACCAATAAGCCAGCCTTTACTCTCTAGCCAACAGAGCCATACGTTTCTTGTCTACACTAGTATGCCTCCTTCCTATAGCCGCTGACTCGGTCACTGCCCTTGGAACAAAGCAACTATTCAGCTTCTCTAGCCTAATTGCCATCGAGAATAGCGCCATCCGACCAGATGGCAGCCTTCTTCTCACCACCTTCGACCAAGGCCATCCTTACACCCTCAACCCCTTCTCATCTAGTCCAAAGGCTGAACTTGTCGCGGCTCTTCCCGGCGCCACCGCCCTCTGCGGCATCGCAGCCATTGATAACGACAAGTTCGCAGTCATAGGTGGCGTTCGGGGTAACTACAGCTACACCAACGAGACAATCTACACAATTGACTTTAGCATCAATCATACAGATCCTACTATCCAGATAGTTTCCACGATTCCGAATGCTATCATGCTAAACTGCATGGCTGCCTTACCAGCGCATCAACATATAGTCTTAGCCGGGGACGCACGACTAGGCGCCGTTTTTCGCATCGACACACACAGAGGCATCTCGGAAATTGTCTTCACGGATCAGTTGTTGGCTGCAATTGTGAATGAGTCCACCCCAATTGGGGTGGATGGGTTGAAAATTGCGGGGCAGATATATGTACTTTACTAATACTGCGAGGGAGATATTTGCCCGTGTGCCGATTGATGACTTTGGACGGAAAATTGGCCAGGTCGAGGTGATTGCTGAGCTAGGTAATGCAAATTTGTATAATTGGGATGACTTTCTGGTTATGGAAGATGCTGGTGTTGCGTACCTTGCGCAGCCGGATAGTGCCATAGCGAGGGTTTCACTGGATGGAGAGCAAAGGACTATTGTTGGGGGTGGTGAAGATCATACGACGCTGGTGGGACAGACGTCGCTGCAGATCACAGCGGATGGAAGGACCCTTTATGCTACAACTAGAGGGGGTGCAGTTGATGGGTCTGTGTATACTGGGCAGGTTGTTTCGGTTCAACTTAAAGGCGATGAACAAGACAGATATATCTAAGCCATTGGAAAGTCTACCCATCCATGTCTACCACAGCCTCTGGGGGTTGCACTGTTAAATGTATTTTAAAAAACTAATACAATCAGTGCAAGCACTCGATCTACATTCAAGCTTCGAGCAGAAGAGAAAGGCATTTCGCGACTTATTCTCCTACGGCTCAGTCGTAAAGTTCATTCCATCCACATACTCATTTGCAAACATGGGCACAAAGTCGGCCGTATAATACCACGCCGGCTTAGCCATCTTATCATCGATGACCTTCCCATTGATCTTCAAGTTGACGAATGTCACATTCGAGATGCCCCTATCCTTGTCATATCCCAAGAACAGGGCAGGATTCGCATGCGACCCGTTATACGCCAGATCTTTCACGTAAACATTTCGAATCCCCCCTCCCGGCGACGTATTGTATTTGGAGTTATACATCACGCGGAAATTGAGCAGTTGTCCTAAGCGGAAGTCTTCAACGCGGACATCCTCAATGTGAACATTCTGGATGATGTTACTGTCGCCGGGGTTGATAGCAATGCAGCCCTGGTACCAAACCTGAGGCTCGCGATGGTCGAGAATGTCAATGTTCCGAATAGTCACTCCGTCCATGGTCTCGGGATTGTCTGTATTTCCGTGTGTCCCGATGTTAATCGGGTGCGCCCAATCTGCCCAGAGAGAAGAGTTCTGTAGTGTGATATTCTTCGAATTACCGTAATATTCCCAGCGGTGCTGATACAACGCGATGTTATCGTCTGAATTCCGAAGGAATACACCGTCTATCAGGATATTCTCGCTGCAGAAGAAGTCGATTCCATCGCCATTACCGGTGGAAGATATCGATCGGACTCCGGAGATGGTGACATCCTTCGAGGATCCAGTGGTGACCGAGAACCCTTTTGGTCCGAGAATGAGAATATCTTCCACGATGATATTCTGCGACCATTCGATCAGTATACCGCCTGAGGACTTAGAAGCGATCACTCCACGGCCGCGGATCGCGCCGCTGGTGGCATTTTGGAAAGCCAGCCGGGATGTCACCACTGCGCCGGGAGCTAGGTACACAGTTTTCCCGGACGGCACGACTAGGGTACCGTTTCCAGTGATCGGGCCGTTATCGATACCTAGCCCGAAGTACAACACGTTCGGATCCTGTAAATTAGGGACGTTCGTTTCAATTTGGTTGGTGAACAGCTGCAAGGTATCGAATATGTCATCGTTGACTTGGACTACCACATTCCGCGGACGATCGAGAGAAAAGGAAATCGTGTTTCCCTTTATGGTCGGTTGAATGCCGTACGAGTATGGCCGGACAACCGCTGACTTGACCGGGCCGTTGTTGTATGTAACAAGAACGTCAACAAACCCAGAAAAATCGAACGAGGCGAATGATGTATTATGTTCAATTCCCTTCCCGGAGGTTGTGTTTGCTTCTGAAACAATAGCGTTGTAGGGTTCAACGGCATGTAGAGGGCCGGTTGATTGCTTGACTTGAATAGAGTAAGACTTGGTTGCCTTGAGCCCGGCGGGAAACGTGTAGGTTTTGATGGTACTGTTCATTGCAGGTGAAGCGAAGGTGCCCTGCAGAAGGAATAGAACGGCTAGTAGAGTCTTGAGAACCATAATAGCCGCCATGGTTGCTAGGAGAGCGACGTTGTCCTGAGGAGTGTTTAAAGCTACATTGCTCTTATAGGCTTCGCACCTATGCTCATAGTTCTAAAAGATGTCAGTGCTTGAATCCATCCAGGACGATGCTGCCTTGTCCGCTAAACCCTCCGATCGCATACCGGAGGTTATCCGACAATTAGCCCGTTTTGCCGTAGATGAAATTGATTCGCAATATTTCTCAGGTGTTCCAGCGCATCTGTTGGTATCAATGCCAATCAAACGAATTCAGAACACTGATATCTGTCGCGTAAAAGGTGTCTTTAATAATCGATGTTTGTTCTTTGCATATGCCGCCTCAGTGGTTGAAACACATTCCATATCTGTAGGTACTGTGTGCTCGTGGAGATGCCGAAGCACGGTGCCAAAACTTGGCACTTCGGAAAAACCCAAGTGACATCAACATTCGAGATCCTTCAATACTCCGATCCTTTGGTGGTCATGTAGCCAGTATTGTGGCGGCCTGTTGCAACACCAGGACAACGAATGCACTTAGTTAGCCTGGTGACAATCGTTGGCTAGAAGAAGTGGGTGCCGTTCAGGATTGCCACCAAGGGAATGCTTGTATTGCCTCGAGTCTTCGGCTTTTTCCTAGGAACTGTGGTGAATGGTCGGAAAATTGCCCATAAATAGACCCATTAAGCGATAATACGCCCGATGCTAGCCAAGTTCTATGTGAATATGTGGCCTATTTAACTTCCGAAGATTACCCTAGACGTGCTTGGTGGTAGCAGCGGCGCGCCCGGCTGTGAACATTGAAGCTAGGAAGTAGAGCCGTCGAAGGCGACATTCACGGTAGAAATATTTTCCAGTGTCCATTACAAGGGTCTCAAAATAAGGATCACGGCTAGTGGATGCAATTTGGCGTCAGAAACAAAGTCGTTCACTCAAGTGGAGTGGTGATGACGCAAGTTAGGGCTTGAATGTGCAGTTGACCTTCTATCCCGGAGTCGAGTCTCGAACACACTTTAGCTTCTCTTGATGGAAATGTGGTTATTTGATGAAGATAACAGACATCTTTGCGATACCGGTACTAGTACCAGCAGTTGCTAGAATGGTCATTCGACTATGGAGTAGTGTTGATTTTCTATCTCAAGGAGTCCTTTTAATCTTTAACCTCGCGCCGCTGCGTTCCTCCGGTTTGTTTAATTTAAGCGTCAGTCACGCTAAATTTGCGTCAATCAACGAGAAGCAAGACACAAGCACGCCATCGATTAGTGCTGGGACTCGGCCCGATCCGATTCCGAAAATATCCCTCGATAAGCAATTTCCAAGCATCAAATTGGATGCTTCCTTTGATCTTTATCAACGAGCCCAAGGTTGGACCTTCTAGCTTTGAAAATTAGAGGTAGTTAAATCCCACCCCACATAATATCCACGCGCATCGCATTCAGACCTCTACGGCAGAAGCCTAGGATCACGAGGTTACTTATGTTTTGAAATATACTATGCTAGTAGAGCAATGTGCATGGGATAGGTCTGTGTAGATTTGCCAATCAGATGCTCGGAGTTGCCCCTTCCGATCGCGGAGATGGCTATTTACGTACAAAAGATGGCTAGAAGGATGCTACACTAGACTCCTATACCACTGTGGATATCACAAGTCATAGTCGAGGAGCATCAAATGGTGGATGGTTTAAATTTCCTTTGCGAGCTCCACTTGCAGGACCTTTACACTCCGATTTTATAGAGGTCTGTGCTCGATTTGCCCGTTGACCACTAAATATGATGCGATTGAGCATGTCCGATAGCGTGATGAGGTTGCCATTAGCTGTGGGTCTGAAGTAGACTTGGCCAACGCCCCAAAGTCTTTGAAGGACTTTGCAATATGCTTGGTATAAATCTTTAGACTTCGCACATAAATTAACTCCATATTGTGTCAGTACCTAATCTTTGATCCTGGGTGCAGCATTAGGCTGTCCTTACCATCGCCATGTCTTCAGAAAGCTCATCAGATCACATAAAATCCCAAGGCATTCAGAATGACGGCAAACAGGGTGCCACGATTGAGGCCCGCGCAACAGATCTAGAATCGGACAGAGCGGCAGATGAGATACTGCAACTTGGAGAGAGAACCGAATTGACGCCAGTCGAGGCGTTCAAGTGGAAGGTCGATGGAGATCAGTCACCTTGTAGGTAACGTCCAGCCATACAGTCGTGGTCAGCACATTGACAGGTGATTACCGTAGTTCCTGAGGTGGCAGCGTGTGTATCCAACAAAGATGACCCGACTATGCTGTGTAATAGTGAGTTGCTAACTGTACTCATTGGTATTCCATTTGCTAAAACCCCCACAGCTGTTCGAGCTTGGGTTCTGGTGACAGTTTTCGTCATGTTATTCTCCGGCGTTAACCAATTCTTTGGCCTGCGATATGTATGTGAAATATTACTGACTCGCTACAATGCTATGACACGCAATGCTAATAGCTTCCAGCCTTCCCTTATTATTGGTTATGTCGTTGCTCAACTTTTGGTGTATCCGATCGGCCGGGTATGGGAAAAGCTTCCGCGATGGAGAGTACCATTAGGAAGACTCTCATTTGACATCAACCCGGGGAGGTTCACTGTCAAGGAGCACGCACTTATTGTCATTGTTCGTACTACTATCTCGCCTCGTCATTGTCACGTTAACCTACTATTTGATTTGGTTACCTGCTTATGCAGCTTCTATTTCAATTCCTTCGAGATAGGAATGGCTGACTCGTATGACGAATATATAGTGTGTCAACATTAGTGCTTCTACTCCATACGCTCAAGGGTCACTGATGGCTATTATTCACCCGGAATACTGGGGTCGCGACTTCGGGCCAGGCTTTTCTTTTCTGTATTTGTTGACTACACAAATGATTGGGTTAGTAGATTATCCCAGACATGATATTTTGGGGTATTTCCTGTACATTGGGACTCGTTTACCAATATTTGTTTACCCAGTTTTGGCCTCGCTGGTCTTGCTCGTCGGTGGATTGTCTACCCGGCCGCCCTCATCTGGCCAACATCCCTTTCCTCAACCGTTCTCTTTCGGGCCCTGCATGAGCGCGAAGACCGTTCACCTGCTAATGGCTGGACATTGACCCGCTACCGGTTTTTCGCGTACTTTACGGCCTTCGGATTTGTGCTGTTCTGGTTTCCTGATTATATCTGGACGAGTCTGAGCTCGTTTGCATTTATCACCTGGATTGTACCCCATAACCAGGTCGTTAACACATTGTTCGGAGTGAGTTACCTATAGACGGCTTCTCATGTTCTTCAGAAAGATCCGACAATTAACATTGGGATTATAGATGAACTCTGGCTTGGGGCTTCTGCCTATTAGCCTTGATTGGACGGAGATTAACTATGCTGGATATCCCCTTACAACTCCTTTCTACATTACGTGCAACGCCTTTGCGGTAGTAGTGATCTTCTACTTTTTCCTTTCGCCGATTCTATACTACACGAACGTGTGGTACAGTGCTTAGTGAGCTGACTCAATATCAATCCCTATGTGAGTATCTAACTTTCTTGCCAGCCTGCCACTCCTGTCGTCGAGTACCTTCGATAACACTGGCTCCTCATATAATATTTCCTGCGTGGTGGATGAGAACCTTAATTTCGTGGAGAGCAAGTACCAAGCCTACTCTCCCATGTATGTATCAATGGCCTATTCCCTCACATACGGTCTCGGATTCGCTGCCGTGACGGCTGTCATCGTGCATACCTATCTCTACAACGGTAGTGAGATCTGGGCTAAATTCAAGAACTCCCGTGCTGGTGGAGAGGACATTCATCGCCGACTGATGCATGCTTACAAAGATGTTCCCGACTGGTGGTACGGAATTCTGACTGTGGTCGTTCTCGGACTGGGCATCCTCACCTGCCGATACTGGGATACGGGTCTGCCGGTTTGGGGATTTCTCATCGTCTGTTTTGGCATGGGAGTCGTCCTAATCCTTCCGGAGGGCATATTGCAGGGGACCACTAATCAACGTGTCTTCCTAAACATCATTACAGAACTCATTGCCGGGTATGCTTGGCCTGGCAACGCCATTGTGAACACCATGGTGAAGTGTTACGGGTATAACTCGATCAAGCATGCCATGGATTTTGCGCAAGATCTCAAGATGGGACAATATATGGTATGTTCTGCATCAATAACCTGTCTATAGCTTGCACTGCGTCCTAACAATCTCCCATGTAGAAAGTTCCCCCTCGTGTACTCTTCTTCGGTCAAATCTACGCATCTGTCATTGCGACTATGACTCAAACTGGAGGTATGTCTTCAAATGCTGTCCTCCTCACACATTCATATCCCACTAAGACTAGTACCTAGTTCTCCGGTGGATGCTCGGCCATATTTCCCAACTCTGTAACCCAAAGAACCCCAATCGTTTTACATGCAATGGCTCCAAAGTGATGTATAACGCTTCTTTAATCTGGGGAACGATTGGACCTCAAAGGATGTTCCAGCATGGGCAGACATACAACGCGCTTGTATACTTCTTTATTATCGGGGTTCGTCAAAAATTAAGCTTAGTTCTGTTATGAACCCCTATGCTAACCCTCCACAGCCTGCGGTGACCGTCATAGTGTACTTCGTCTATCGACGCTACCCCAACAGCTGGCTGAAATACGTCAACGTACCTATCTTTTTCAACGCCGCTGGCAACATTCCCCCTGCTACGACAAGTATGCCCAATACTCCGTTTATCTTAGACGAGGCTAACCTGAACAGCACAATACTCCCTCTGGTTCATTTTCGGATTTATCTTCAATTTCCTCATTCGTAGACGCGCCTTCCAGTGGTGGAAACGATACAACTGTCAGTGCTTGCATTTTAATTGACCATCATCAGTACTAATCAATGAATATAGACTTGCTTCAAGCCGCTATGGATACAGGAACCGCTCTCGCCACAATCCTTATTTTCTTTGCGCTGAGCTACACCGGCACCAAACTCAACTGGTGGGGCAATAACGTGGGATCGAATACTTATGATTCGCAGTCTGTGCCCTACTTAAAGGTCTCACCAGGAGGGCACTTTGGCCCAGGACCGGGGGAGTTCAAGTAGAGTACGGAGGTAGTAGCATGTTCGTATTATCAGGGGTCTTAAATCAACGTGTGGCTGTGTAGATATTGCTTATGGACATCAGTATTTATATGAATTGAAATGCGACCTGTGTATTTCATGTCTAGTTGAAATTACTGATAATATTTACCTTCGGATTCTGCAGGTAGCTACCTATTTCAGAGCGACATCTCATCCGCTCATGCCCATTATGAAAGTAGTTATCTATGCAAGAGCTCACCGGGTTCAATTTTGGTGGTTTTCTTTGGATTTACCGCGCACTCCCAACGCCTTGCAGCACTAAGCCTTATGTAATTTTGACAAGGGAAAAAAGCCTTTGTAGGTTCGGGACTTCTAGATTTCGAAAATATAGACGTGCACTCGGGATTTCCGCATGCCACAACCTCTTCTATCCCGGTGGCTCTCGATTGTACCGATGGATCCATTAAACCAGATGTGGAAAGTTGTATAAAGATTCCTTGTGTCTATATCAAACTTTTCCTTTAATTTAATGACTTGAAACTTTATTCTGGAAATCCCCGCGCCACTATAACGCTAGCGGAGGTTAGCAATATGCCGGTGTCGAGTTTGCACTGTAGTAGACTCATAACGAGACCTCTCGCGACTAAAAAGGTGTTTGGTAACCATTGACCAGTATTTCACTATTATTCGTACGGCTAGTCAAACATATGAGCCTGAATGTGGTGATTCCTGCTGGGAAAAAGAAAAAGCAGAAAGGGAAAGAGGTTCCGTCTCATGTCGACAGAGTTCTCAGAAAGTCGAGCTCATCGTTGGGGGAAATATCCATGAATGATAGCTCGATAGGTTGGTCGGAACTTTGGGTACTTGTGGTCTGATATTCAGGCTCGTTTTCCGTCGGTGGTGAGGGCAGGGCATGACCGTTGACTATAGCTCTTTTGCGGCGCTTCTTTCGTTTAGCCCGAGTGCATGTTTGTTCTTTGTGGGCACATCCCACTCAAGGTTGACCGTTGCTTGGCAGCTTAGCTTCTGTACAAGCAGTGCAGCTTTTGTTCATCGTTCTTAGAGTGGTGTATCGCGCAGGGGGTGGTTTCGGGATAGTGGTTCGGATATTCGTTGAAGCTCGGGAGGAGGGAAAGAGTGAGGAAATATGAGCCTTCAGCCACTGCAATCGTTTTTCCGGCCGTACGGATTAGCACGTCCGATTGTAGCGCTTTTCTGGACGCGAATTGGCGTCATCTTTTATGTCCTTGCCGGGCCATGGTGAAGTCTGATAAGGCTGATCATGCTGTATTCCCAAATTCCCGAAATCTCTGCGAATAGACTCAACTGGCGCTGGAATTCATAAAGATATAAAAGCAAACCGGAATGCATCTAAGAATGCCACCATTTCTCTTATCGTTAGAAAGAGATATAATCTTATATACATATTAGTATATATGGCCTTGCGGGTTATTTAGGGAATTTGGCGTTTGATAGCTTTCACCAGCCCTGGTTCCTGCAATGCTGACACTGCTGAACCTGCAAAGTAAGTAATAGTGCCCATCACTCGTATGTTGGGCCCTATCGGGAAAATCCCACCATAGATCAACCACTCGGGATTAACCCACATATCCACCCTTCAATGTTCGGGAACCGGATGGCCAAAATGGACCAATCCAATCTCATAACAACGAAAGATAGTTCCGTACTAACATACAAATGGCCGTGGTGCTACCTGAACCAAGCCACAGAACTTTGCTAGAATCACCTGCTCTGCGGCTGGGGTTATCTAAGCGTGAGCGGACACTAACTCGAAAAGAACATCCGTGTCCCGGAAGAGACTCGTAGAAGATAGTAAAAAATATTTATACACCAGTCAATACCATCATAAGTCAACCAAAGGATCACGATTAAAAATTTTCATTCCGCCACAGCGACTATGAAGGTGAAGTATACCATTTACTTGTCCACTATATGAGGGTTACGACCTGCACGAACTGGTAGTCTAACTACAGTTTAGCATGACAATGGCGAATCGAAGCTTCTGCGGGCTCGGTGCAAGAAGCTGGAACGGGAGAACCAACGACTATGGAAAACAATCCAACAACTCCAGAACAACCATGCAGCAACTCTAGAAGAAAAGACTCACCTTGAGGTAGAGCTTCACCATGTCGAAGAAGCGATTTGCAAACTTGAACGAGCGATGCAGTTCATACATCGATTTTCTTCAACTGATACGTCGTATCATTGACTGTGAACCACCCACGTTTACCCTAGTGGAAGTTTAGTTTTCTTTTGTTTTTTATTCCATCTCATCTGTGCATCAGGGTAATCTTAAGGACGGCGTGGACTGCGGAAATATATTTAGAGTCAAGACTTATTTGCTTTCAGTAGCAACTTGGTGCAAGGACGGAATTTACAAGATACAAACGGATGAGCAATTGCGTCACGGCTTCTGATCCTCCAAATCTTATAGCGTCTTTCGAACAGAGTGGTTTGCTGCAATCAGACTCCAGAAGTGGCGCATATGGCGATTTGATGCGCTGCGAGCTACTCATAAGGAACAATCTGGAGCAACGGATTGGAACACGAACGGTTAATTTTGTTTCGGAGCATCCGACTAGCTGATACCAAAGGAAGAAAAGATGCTCCAAAGGGAAATTTCCGGATCAGACTTTTATTTTATCAATGAACATTCACGATTTGAATATTATAGTGGCAATCCACCTGGATCCAAACTACCTGTCTCAGGTTCATCTATGACACTCCAACCCTTGTAGCGAACTTTAGTGAGAGTAACTGGGCCAAGCATTGATAGATTATTCCTCGACTATCTTAGATTTACGTCTTGCTGTCAGGTGGTGCTGGTTGACTTTATATGACGCACGATAGACGGCATAAGCGGATTATATTTTTGATGTAGCAGGATTACATTATATGCAAAACCATACATAGATAATTTCAAGAGTAAACGTTGCGAACAACACGGAGAATCTGGCTCATGGTCATATACAGATTACACAGTGCTACCCAACAGTATCGCCGTTGCTATAAAAACGACTGCCGGCAATAAGCTCACGAATTTATGAGCGAGACTCGGCCCGCTGGTGGCGCGGCGGCTCGCTTATGGAGGTCGTTGACAAAGCACACCATATAATCTCGATCTACCCGACAACTCCAGTCCATCAACTTGCTAGGGGCAATGGGGTTGAACAACGATCGGGGGTGGGGAGTATATGGTTCAGTTTCATGATATTGCTACGTCATACTGATCATCCTTCATTGCCATTATTAATCTCATGATCTTTCTTGCTCCATGGGCTCGCCATATGTGTGCGGAACCTGCTCTGGCACTTTTTCCAGCAGTAGTCATTTGCGCCGACATGAAGCGTCACGTGAGTTGTTTTATCCTTTCCTGGACCTACAGCCAAGGGTTGCCCTAACAATTCTGAAGACCTCAGTAGCAAGTCGTATGACTGCTACTTCTGCGACCGATCGTTCTTGCGCATGTTTGTGATAGTTGTCAACTGGCCTGTGATAATGTTCTTACCATCATTACTAGGGATACTGCTAGGCGTCATGCCAAAACATGTCCGAAAAGAAGCGGCCAACCTATTCCTCGCACCCAGAAGAGGGGGAAGCGCAGAACATCCTGTGACTACTGTGCTCGTGGGAAGTTCGCTTGCGACCAATGTGTACCCTGCGGACAATGTAAGAGCAATGCTTTGACGTGCACCTATACGCGGCTTGTACCCAATCGCGAGAACAATCAACCCCCGCGACCCCGGGTGTCATATTCTGAGCGGGATAGAACGCCCGACAGCACAAGGACAGGTCAGACTGCATCGGAGCCCGCAGGGTCCTTGGATGCGCTACTGAAGGTGCGGGTGCCGTTCCTGGTGAATTACACCTGTATGGGCCACGCGAAACTGGATATGTACACCGCATTTGAAGCAGGTACATTGAAGCCTGATCAGCATTGCCGCACTGCCATGGGAATGTCCCGAAGCGTAAATAACGACCTTGAAGTTCCACAGTCTGCTCTATTCGATGGCGGCATGGAAGAATTCCCTTTCATTTTGTTGCCGAGATTGAACCCATGGCACCTAGACCCTGCCCAGGCTACACCTGAGGAATCCACGGCAGACCCAGGGTATGGATTGTTTGCGGAGCGCACTGAAGAAGTGATCCAGGCACTACGCCATGTCACTAAATCTCTCAGAGGGTCGCAAGAAAGGGCCTCGGCGGATCTAGATACTGCAATCAATCAAGGACTGTTTTCAGTGACGAACATGATTGACTTTACGCGCCTCTACATGCGGCACTTTCACCGACATCTTCCAATTTTCCATGCACCATCGTTCCGTGTTTATTCGGCATCAGTGCCCCTGCTACTGGCTATCTTCATGGGTGGAGCACTGCTGTCACGTCCAAGGGATACTTACCAACTCGCTGTTGACTGTTTTGATCTCGCGGAAGAGTACATTTTTAGCTTACCAATCTTCGAAGCAGGGTATAGAAGCACCAGATCATTTGAACAGCATGCTTGTAGACTGATTGAGCCACTTCTGGCTGCGGCTATTCTAATCACCCTGCAGCTAGGGCGAAATGATTCCGAAATCCGTCGAAGGGTTAATAGTCAGCGGTTTCCAACGATGGTCCATGCTGCGCGGTCACTGTCACTTTTTCAGAATAAACACGAAGAGAAATACACCGAGTCAGCTTCTGGTTATCTAGCGTTCACCCAGCAAGAGTCCTTTGTTAGGTAATTATCACTCGATGTAGGACTTGTTAATATGAACTAAGGCTTGTAATCTAGGACGGCTGCCTATATGGTCCTTCTGGATTGCCAATATGTGGTTTGTGTTCGATCACCTCCCCTCATCACTCCACTAGAGTGTATAGGAAGTCTCCCGTGCAGTGAAACCACATTCTCTCTCCCGGAGGATTCATGGCCTACGTTTCGATATTCCACACATTCACAATCACCATCCCTGGTAGAGGTCATAGATCTCCTGATGGATGATTCCTGGGACGGAGTGCAGCAACCCCTGCTTAGAAATACGACCATCTTTGGGCTTTTCACAGTCATGGGTGGTACGGATGAATTCCAAGTGAACTTTGCTTTTCAGACTAACGTCGGTATAGGGTTGCAATCGATGATATTTTCTGCTTTTTCAACTAGATCTATTCAACGCCAACAACCGTGCCTTGAGCGAGCTCTATCAAGGTGGAAACTGCTATGGGAGGATGTATTGTCTCGGACAACTACAGAGGAGCTCGAACTCGTTGGATTTATGATATGCGCCAAGGAGATATGGTTACTTGGGAAAGTGTTGCTACGGACGGACGCCGCGGAATTTCTGAAAGGGTTGGATTCCGATTCGATGGTGCCGTTCAACTCTCTCTTGCGACGTATAGATCAAGTGGTCAGCGATTCAGATTAAGATGAAAATAATTTACAATGACTTGCAGGATGGAAATACGAGTCACAAAAGTAGACTGGTAATTGGTGGCAGTGCATGGACTATGCAATACTTTGGCGTTGATAATTTGGGTGCCAAGTGGTGAGGTAAATGAGGTTGCGTATTTGGCATGGCCTTCAGGGACACGCCACATTTCACAACGTACTCAAAAAGATAGGTATGAAATGTTGGAGATAATGGGCTACTCCTGGGTGTATTAGCTTCAGTGGGGGAACTAGGAGAGCACTTGGCGTTATAGATATGGAGCGGACCTATGCAGGACATAGGGTTACATAAATACCCACCATCATGTGGTCACGACCTCAAGTAGCCAAGCTAAAGATAGAATCGATAAGACCGTAAATAATCATCGTGCGAGCCGGACATACGATATTTGATTGTTTCGGCATAACGTGATCAGACCATGGATTAGATTAGGTACACCAAAGGGTAGTTCAATAATCAAGCAAACAACGTTCGATACATTAGGTTCATCGACGGTGATATATAGCAATTATCCGCTAGAAGGCGTACATGACCACGTCCTATAATTTTCAAATGACTCATGGTCTTTGTATTCGACGTCTTTATACCTCAATTTCTGAGAAGCATACAACCCGCTACCTTTACAGCACACATATTGTTCAAGGAATGAAACTAATTGATGCCCAAACAGTTGTATATATCCTGTGGTGTTGAAAGAAGTCATCTACTGCGTTGGATTCATAGTTGATTTGTTTGTTGGAGTGCTACATATGGTATGGTGTGCTAATTTGTCGATATTGTAGCACAGACCTCTGGCAGCAAGTGGGTGCAGAATGTAATACAATGCCTTGGTGCACACCATCTGCCGCCGAGGAAGTCTCGTTTCAGCTATTTCATTCGTGAGAGAGTAAAATTAAAGCTTCGTCATGCTCTGTCTCAGCAATCTGTCGAACACTCCTCCGAGCCGATCAAGTGCTCTCTGTGAGACCTCTCTCACCATTCATCAGCAAACGTAGAGTAGGATACTTGAAAAGGGTACACGCATACGGTAATGAATGACAATCCTCCGTTGCGAAAGCACCAATCCCTTCTTTTTCCCAATCGTGACTAGGTCAGAAGCATGAAGTCCAGCACGCTCTATATCAATCCACACCATGTTCGTTTCAACTGGATAAAGCAATCTTCCTCCTCGTTTAGTCCACATCTGGGCCACCGTTTGAGCCTTGGCATGAACCTCGCTGAGCTTTCCGTCTTCGCCACGAGGTCCCTGGCCGAACACTGCCTCCACCGCGACCCTAGCCGCTGCGCATGAGACCACCGCATCCCATAGCCTAGCCCCGCCAAGGTGAACTTCGATATTATGAGCATGCGCCCGATCCACAATACGTCTTGTCTTTTCTAGAGGCATAACAAGACCATAGAGTGTATTTTCCAAACTAATGAGTTTGGTAGGGCAGCGGTGAATGTTATTCCCCAGTACAGCATTTTGCTGAATATCTTCCAAAGTAAGATATCTCCCATTTTTAGGAACCACTCCGTAAACAGTCGCTCCCGCGCTTACTCCACCAGTTTCAGACTGAAGGATGTGCGCCCTGTGATCGCAAAGGACTGAATAGGGAGGTTCCTTCAGATGAGCCCGGATGGCGACCTGATTACCCATTGTCCCAGACAGGACTAGAAGCGCGCTTTCATGTTGAGTGCGCTCCGCTATATACCGTTGGAAGGAGTTCGTCATTTCATCCTCCCCAAAAAAGTCGTCTGATAATATGCATTGGGCTATCGCTTTCAGCATGGGGATTGTGGGCTTCGTGATGGTATCACCTGGCTAGATGAGTCAGAGGCCACGAAGGGTCGAAGTAATTACCTACTTCGGAGGTCGAACTCCGCTGCACCGTAGCATTCCCAGTAAATCGCGGTTATAGCCATCCTCACGCAGTGCATGTGGTCATAAATACGGAATGCACAAGGGAGAGAGGGTACAGTTTAGTTTATTGGTTCCTGGAAAGTTCTGAATGAAATTGGTAACAAGTCTTCGGGGGCGACTTTTCTAATAAGCGGCATATCTATACATCAACTCCGCGACGGTGACCCAGAAAGTGGCCGGTCCTTAACTAGTGGTCCGATACGAAAGCCAGTTAATAGCCAACAAAGCGTGAGCCTTCACAGTATTTATAACAATCGGCGAAGCTTCGTGACGACGACTATCAAGCTTGCTAACATCTCTGTATTCACGGAGTACTCCATGCAGATCAGTTGGTGACGTAGTGGGTATCCTCGGCGACTTTACAATTCGCCGAAATGTCAATACCCCGGGATGATGTTTAACCCTATTGCAGGAGTCCCACATCAAAAACCGATACAATGCAAGTTGCGGGTTGGTTTCGACACTTTTGGGTAGGGTGGAGCGTGGCCCGTCATCACATTGAAGCATAGGCCTCGATGGGTAGCATTTGTAATACATGTCCTAGGAGCTTATCAGCAGTGTTCAGAACTTGCGAAGTGGGGGCAACATTGGTCGCATTGTCATTAACAAGAAGGCTTAGGGAAGGGGCGAGGATTATCAACCATCTTTCAAGTGTGTGGGGGGAAATATATAGCAAGCTTGTTGTGCGTCTTTGTTCTAGGCTAACCTTTCCTCTGAATCCCGCCGTTATCTCTTGAGAATAACATCTTTCTCAGCTATTCTATCTCATCCCATTCAGCCATAATTTTCGAAAGATGAAAGGTATCCTAGTAACAACGACCGGTGGTCCCGAGAAGGAGAGAACCTCGTCAAGAACCCCGCCATCGGGGTCAACTACATAGACATGTAAGTCAGTCCAGTGACCGAAACGCACTCTCCAACTAGTTCTTGGTTCAGGATCATATACCTTACTAACCATCACGCTAGGCTCAATACTTGCAGCTACTTCCGCACAGGCCGCTACCCTGCCCCCAATCAGAGAAGCCCCCGGCCGCGAAGCCATTGGCAAAGTCATATCCGTTGGGCCCGGCGAGACGTACGACTTCAAGACTGGGGCTGGTGTGGTTTTCATTGGACCGGGTGCTTATGCAGAGTACACTGGTGCGTCCCCACTACATGCTTACAAGGTCCCTGACTCGGTGTCGGATATGGTAATAGTGAGCTCGTACATGCAAGACCTAGCGGCGTTGACGCTTACAGGCGAAGTCTATAATGCTCAGCCCGGTGAATGGGCGCTTGTCCTTGCGCGGCTAGTGGCGTTGGGCTCTGGCTTTGTCAAATTCTAAGTCGAAGGGGAGCACAAGCAGCACGGAGGATAAGATGAAGTTGTTACGGCGATGGCGATAGGAATCGGGACTCGCGGCCCGCGTCCTGCCTGTTCATCGCGGTTTCGGGGCCATAATCGTGGGTTAGGATTTTCAGAAGGATTGTTGCTAACTGACTTTCGTGAGGCGGTAGTGAATTGCTTCGACCATTATCGTGTTTAGCATGCGCCTTCTGCCTGAGGCAGAACATCTATAATCAAATGCACGTGACTGACTGTATATGATCCATGCGTGTATGCAAACACGCAAAACAGGCCCGATACGGAAGCTGTTGCGATCACGGTCCCCACGTGCCCTCCAAAAGGGAGTTGCCTGTCAGGCGGGTCTTTCGCATCTCACAATCACCCCCATAGAGGCTTGGAATATGCGAGTTCCCCGAATGGTATGCTTCTATTCGCAGGCATTGTCTGTCTTCGGCGAACTGTTTACCCGACCGTGCGAAAACTACACTGCGTTAGCTCGTTCTCCGAAACATGGTAATAGTAGCGAAATAGACAATATCAGATGAAATTCTTCTTTGAGGTCACCCTTTTATTGATGATGTTGATCAGTGGATGGAGATATATATACCTCAAGTGGGAGTTCGCTCTGAAATTACTATTGTGCCGCATTTTTGTTTCTTTTCTCAGTGGCTTCAGCCGGCTCGTATTTGGTCTCTCCACCTCGTACAGCATCATGGTTTCTGCTACTAATAAGGTTGTGGCTTCAGGTCGCCAAGGTTTCCGCAACAAGGATTCACTTCACTCAGTTTACCAAGAAACGCCCAAGCATAGAAATAAAAATCTTGAATGCTCCTGGCTGAGCGAAGCCCTGACGCCAAGAAACATCACTAATCGAGCTCTGCAAAATGGCATCGAAAACTTTGAATATCGCCATTGTTTGCGCGGGGCTAGCAGGGTGTCTGTTTGCTCGCTTGCTTCTTGACTACTCCGGGGTACGAGTGTTATATACGAGGTTGACCTATCCCCGGAGAGTCGCGGACAAGGTGGCACGCTCGACCTGCATGAACGAACTGGTATTGCAGCGCTAAAGGCTGGCTTGTACGATGAGTTTCTTCAGCATGCCCGCCTTGATGGAGAGGCACTTTTTCTCTGCGGTAAGAACTAGGTTGGATACTTTTAGTTGAAAAGAGGAATATCCGACAGCAGTCGCCGGGGCCCGGAGATCGACCGAGTGACCTTCCGACGAGTTTTGCTCGATAGTTTGCCACCAGACACAATTCGATGGGGTGTAAACTACTGAGTATGTCGGAAGGAAACGTGCTGCACTTTGAACAAGGGGTAGAACAAGGCTTTGATTTGGTGGTGGGCGCAGACGGCGCTTGGAGCCGAGTCCGCCAATATCTAACACCGGACCAGGTCTCATACTGCGACATCTACGGCCATGTGTTCAGTATCCTAGACACCGGCAATACAGCTCCAAAGGTTGCTGAGCTTGTCAATCGTGGTTCGCTCTATGCGTACTCCGACGGAAAAGCCCTCGTGGGACAACAGCTGGGAGATGGTAGCATCCAGGTGTTTATATGGATGACCGCAAGCCAGGATGATGATGCACTTTCCTCAGCGGATGATGAAACTCTACGCCGCCGTTATCACCCCAAATTTAGCGGCTGGGCGCCGGAGCTTCTCGAACGCTTGGGTCACGCTAGCGAGCACACGGGGATTCCACGCATCTATACGTTCCACGTTCCCTGTTGGGTTTCAGTGGCCTAGCCATCTGAGTGTCGTCCTAGTTGGAGACGCAGCGCACCTCATGCCACCATTCGCCGGAGAATGCGTGAACCGGGCGTTGGAGGGCGCCATGAACCTTGCTGATGCGACTCGGGGATTTATTTCTAGACAGAATGCCACTATTGATCGGACCCTGCGTGAATACGAGAAGTACGCGTTTGAGCGAGCGCGCAGAGGCCAGGAGCTGAGTGTTGGTGTGGTTGCAAGACATGTTCTTTACGCCTGGGGCGCCTCGAACGATGATTGAGCAGTGGATGGTCCGGGTGCTTCGCTATCGGTTTCGTCCATGGACTTTCCGAATCATATACCCTTCCCTGGTGGCTGGTATTCATTCCTTTTATTTGCTTTGTAAATTCTTTTGATAGTTCTACTTCTGTAGAATTCGCCGTGTGTGCAAATAGTCTTCCTGTTTATTGTATCTTTTAGGTTAGCAATGGATTCTGCCACTAGTCGATAAAGGCGCTAAGAGACCAATGAGACATACGGTATTGATGTTAGTGAGAATGGTAGTTACCATATGGGCTGCTGGCAATCAACTCACACAGTGAGACGCGGACCACGTTCACCAGATCTCAAAGCGGGACGGCATACCTCACCTATATTGCTCTATAGTAGATGTGGGTCTTGGATGAACAAAGCAGACCAGTAGGTCGTTGTGATTGCGCGTAAGATTTTAAGCTGTGTTTAGAGCGCCTCGGCCCAAGCCTAAAAGCATCAATTGGCCACAAGGAGTTCGCGATAAGAAATCGAATTTCAGCTTTAATTCCCCAGATACCTAGCGTAAGTGCTACTACAACTCCCAAAATATTCCTAATGAGACCCTGGAATGAGGTATTCCACCATTGCACTGCAATTTCTCTACTTGACTTCGTGATGGCAGCGAATGTGTAACATCATTCAACGGATTCATGTCGCCATATACGCTATACGGTCCGGCTTGGCTTGCCAAGATGAGCGCAATAGCCACATAGCAAGGATACAGATAGGAGCAATTCCGTGGCACGATGTTGTGATTTGGTCTAGGGAAGAACTAGTGCTGCACGGTATTATGCAAATGATGGGAATGCCAATAGAGATTGTCAATCACATCATTGCCACCATAATTGCATACTGTTTGGGTTACATTCTAATTTTTGTCTTACATGGATAATCCACAAGATAATGCACGCCCCCGCTGATAGATTCCCGCTCGCAGCTGAATGAGATATTATAAAAAGCGTTCGTCAATTCCCACCTCTTGGACCGCAGTCGTCTCTGACGTCCGTTTGGTACTGTGGGTTTCAGCGACCTCTAAACCATGGGTCAGTCAAACGCATCTGACCTGGCAGAAACGAACTGAATTGACTTCTCTTTAGCGCCCCACGAGCAGATAGACAATCTATCCTTTAGCGAAGACAAAAAAGGGGCAATCACAGTATCCGATGAAGAAAAGGCCTCGCCAACCTCGGCCGAGGCTGTTTATGATGGTGAACAATATCTCGGTCGTGCGCCGACCGAGCACGAACTGAACACTCTACGAAAGGTTGCTGGCCCCGTTTCCGGCTCAGGATATTGGCTCTGCGCTGTGGAATTTGCGGAGCGTGCATCCTATTATGGCTGCACATGGGTCTTCCAGAATTTCATTCAATATCCCCTACCACCTGGTGGTAATGGTGCCGGAGCATCGGCGATTGGGTCGGAGAAGCCGGCAGGAGCATTAGGCCAAGGGTTGCAGATTTCTTCCGCACTCACGCTACTATTCAAGTTCCTTGCGTACTGTATTCCTATCTTCGGCGGTTGGCTGGCCGATACAAGGCTTGGGCGCTATAAGACAATTTGCATCGGTGTGGTCATTTGTGGAGTGTCCCATGCTATTATGGTTGTCGGCGCGATTCCCAGTATATTGCAGGCTGGCCATGGAATGGCACCCTTTATTGTCAGTTTGATGATTCTTGCTCTGGGAGCTGGTATGGTTTCTTTCCTTGTTTTTGTGGTCGGTGGCCATAGCAACTGACCGAGACGATAGGCATATTTAAGCCGAATATTTCCCCGACCGTGATGGAGCAGGTCACCTTCAAGCACCCGTATATCAAAACTCTCAAGTCAGGAGAACTCGTCGTTGTCGACCCAGAAACAACTATTCAGCGATTGACTCTCACATTCTACGGTAACACCCCTGACGCTACTTTGCGGAATTTGTCGCATTCTTGACTGTTTTCTAATTCGAGATTCATCATTGCAGCTCTAATCAATGTGGGCGCATTCTTCGGCCTTGCCACTAGCTACTCAGCCAAGCGCGTGGGATACTGGTTGGCATACCTCATTCCCGGTATCATGTACTTCTTCATGCCGATAATCCTCGTCCTCGCATACAAAAAGACAATTAAGTCACCCCCACAAGGTAACGTTCTTGGCGACACCCTACGCGTCATCAAGCTCGCTATCAAACATAATGGTTTGCGCAAGTTCGGAACGAAGGCATATTTCGACGCTGTGAAATCGTCGGAGCTTGCAAGACGAGGCGTCGCGTCCTACAAAGGCAGGCCAATCAGCTGGGATGACGGATTCGTGGACGACGTCCAACGTACTCTAGTCGCCTGCCAAATCTTTCTGTTCTACCCCATCTACTACCTCAACAACGGAGGGGTTGGAAGCATCACCAACTCACAAGCCGGATCAATGACAACCAAAGGAGCGCCGAACGATCTTGTGAGCAACTTCAACCCGCTTACTATCATCATCGCGTCGCCAATCCTGAACTACGTCGTTTACCCATTTCTGCGCCGCCACCGCATCGAATTCGGACCCATCAAGCGTATCACTCTTGGTTTCATCCTCGCTGCCCTAAGCTGCATCGTGGGGGCAATCCTCCAGTGGAAGGTATACGAAACCTCACCTTGTGGCTATTACGCCACAGAATGCGACATCGGCAACGGCGTCTCCCCCATCTCTGTTTGGACACAAATCCCAATGTACGTTCTCGCGGCACTGTCAGAGCTATTCGCCGTTGTTAGTGGGTATGAACTTTCGTTCTCGCGGTCGCCGAAGAGCATGCGTGCTTTGGTCGTTGCGCTGTTCTTGTTCATGAATGCTGTCTCGTCCGCTATTAGTCAGGCTGTTGTACCGGCGTTGGCAGATCCGCATCTTATCTGGCCGTTTGTTGGGACGGCTGTTCCAGGTGTTCTGCTTGCTGGGGTGTTTTATTGGATGTATCGAGATCTTGATAAAGATGCGTTCTTGCGGGTGGACTCGGCTAGTCAGCAGGAGATTTTGTCAGAAAAGGATCAGAAGTAGATTGTGGGTTTCTGATGTGTGGGCTGGGGTCTTGGATCCTGGTGAAGGGATGTATAGTTACGAGAACATGACCATAGTTGAACTCCACTATATGAAGTATAATATTTAGAGGCCTAGGGCCTTCAAAAACTGCTTCGTTGACGATGTGAAAAATAATCTTTCTCAAAAGAGCTTGCTACCTTCTGGGTGCTAGGGCTAGTAGAGACCACGTGCTAGGGGCCGATGAGTACTACACAACGCCCAACCCGAGCATATACTGTGGCACTTCTGGACAGTAACGGTAGATTATCATGTAACTCCAATGAGTTTTGATCTAGACTATATGGGGCTAGACTATATAGAGCAAAATATGATATAGATGGCCCGGAATAGTATAATCCAATAGATGTGCTCAGCTTCGGGATCTGGACCTCTTGCTTCACCGAGCCATCGAGACTTAACCTCGGCGACAACATTCAAACTCAATGTATATGATAGTGCCAATGTATGATCCATTGTTTATAGCGGGTATAGCGTAGCTGCACCATTAAGACTCATTAAACCCTCAAATCCGGTCGTAGTCATTGGAAGGACTTCGCCCCCGACTGACCAATGCTTGGTACAGCGAACCTACAGTGAGACCCAACAGGATGCCGCCCGCAGTTCCAAGGGGAACGTTGTTCACCAAAGCTTAGAGCTCAGCTCAAAACAGTAAACTCTAGAAAGCCTGTACAGAATGACTCTGAAGGGAGGGCCAAGAATGGACCGCAGATGTGTTGGGATGTAACAGCCCTAGGTTAAGACTGACGTTCACATAGGTCATTCATACCACGGCTCCTTATACAAATCACAGCATAGGTAGCTCAGTATTACATTCCAGGGTTACAGCGCAATATAGAACGCCGAACGCATCCATGTGCCAAGTCGGAAATTATTTACAGCTGTGTCTAAGACATCAGTTCCGTCTCCGTCCGTTCTGGAAATCCTCAAAGCGGAAAGTCTCAGACTACCTTTCCTAACTTTCTACAACTATGTTATGTAACATTAAGCTTGATTTATGACAGAAGTCCTAGGTCTATAACCCTACTACCGGAAGAGCCATTGCGAATAGTACGGATGTAGACAATTACTATACTACCGGACATGACCTCCGCCACCACTCAGCGTGTGTATCATTGAGCAACCAGATGGATCATGCTTCACTCAATTGGGAACAACCCGTGCCACAAGGTGATTTCATTCCAAAAGCAGAAACTTCAGTTGCCCCGGATCTGGAAGAAGATGTCATAGAATCAACCTCGACCAACCCAGACATGCCGTGGCATCTGTTAATGACTCCACAAGCACTGAGGACTGCCATTTCAGCACGTAATACTCGACGAGAATAGTAATAGCCACATCTAGCCCTTTAATGAGGTTGCAGAAATCAGCAAATTCCACACTTAATGCAACCCATGGTGTGCACAGTTCGGAGCTTGGTTCTGAAATGAAAATTCTACAAACGTCAAGGATGACTAGCAGTTGCATCAGCGATTCAGACGGGATTGCAGTCCAGAACCCCAACGATGGAAGATATGTAGCATTGGAGATGGTGTCGTCGACGTCAGTAAATAGCCCACGGTGTAGTCAATCTCCATGGTGTTCTGGATCCAAGTGAGAATGATAGAACATTTAAGGCGCCATAAACACCCGTCAATATCGCATCTTTTCCAGCGTCCACAGAACACCAACTTGTCTTTCTAAAGAAGATCCAATCAGCTAAGATCTACTTCAATCCTTTACCATGCCTTCTATCTTCAACCAGAACGGACCGACTGCAGTCCACAAGTCGGGCAAAGCAGCAAAGACCACCGACGGAAACATCGACGATTGCGGTGAGCTTTTCAAAGCCGCCAAAGCCGGCGATGGCTTAAAGATCCAGGAGCTCCTCGACGGCGGTGCTGAAATCGACGAACAATGCAAGGCATGCGGTGGAATTACTCCCATCATCGCTGCCGCCATCTCGGGCAAGCAGAATGCCGTCGAGGTGCTCTCCAGAAACAATGCCAACGTCAATATCCGGGATTATCGTAGTTACACGATCATCAAGTTGACGCTCGACAAGGGCGTTGAGGTTGGGAAGTTCGAAGAGTATAAGAATATCGCTCAGTGGATTGTCGATAACCACCCCGACATGATCGTGACCGATCCCCGCCTGCCGAAGGGAGCGACGTGGCTGACAGCCCAATTCTGGAAGATGTCCAATAATATTCCCGAGGAGATCAGCAAGCCACCCGAAAGTGTCCTGAAGTATCTCCTCACTGGTGACGAAAAGAAGTACCCGGAAGTCAAGGGTCGGAGTGTCTCCGAAGTTTACTGGGAGCATATTCTCCTTCGCTATATCGGTGATATTCCATTGGATATTAAGCGGAACTACTCCATAAATCTGAAGATGGCTTTTGTGGGGACCTTTGACCGCATCTTGTACGGCCACAAGGGTATCGAAGAGTCGGCGAGACTGCTCAACTGCGTGTTACCGACGACTCAGTACAACATCATTGGGACGCATGTGGCTGCGAACCAACAGTGGGTCACTGAGCGTTGGGAGTACCACGATACTGTGAACAAGCTGCAGGTGCTTGACGGCATTGATACCTTTCTGATTGATGAGAATGAGGGTCAGATCGTGGTGATGTTGATCAATTACAGAGTGTACAAGGCGGAATTTGAATTCATCGATAACCCGGAGAGATGCAGGTCGAAGTCAGAATAGAGGAACTATGTACTGTCTGATTGGTTGAAGAGTTCAGGGGGAAGAGAAGGAGAGAGAAAAAAAAAAAAAAAAGGTTTTATGCAATGATTCTTGCTTTCATTTGAGGTTTTGATTTCTGTTCAATTGTTAATCCATTGGTTCTATCAGGCTGTGGTTAAATGTTGTTAAGATAAGGGAAAAAATAAGAAAAAAATTGTTTTGTTGAACAGCGCTCCAGCTGGGCTACAGCATTGAACCCACGAAAAACCAAACATAAAACAAAGCGTATAATTGATTCCGGAGAAACGATAAATGCCATCATGAATGACGAGGACCCTAACCTTGGATATATTTATGGGTAGCGCTAATAGAGGCACAATCCTGCGAGACGTGATATATCCAGATCTTGAAACGTAAAAACCAAGCATTTATCCATTATAAATACATAACCATGCACATGTCCAGAATTCATACTGCTCAGGCATTACTTTCGGCCGACACCAAACATTCATAATTTTGAATGATCACTAGGGTTGCCTCCTGCGCAACAAGAGGTAGGGAAAGCGTTACGGGACATTGTATCCACGCATACCGATGAAGGAGGGACCCAGAGACCAGGGTTCTTCTCGAAGAAGTTAGAAGCACGCAGCATCACGCTTACCGGCTCGGCCGGCATGATGGGGAAGTCCTCTGTCCGGGGGAAGTGCGTCAAGCCGAACTGAATGTAACAAACAATGTCAGCATTTTCAATGGACTCATTGCGTCGCGACCAGTCAAGCACTGTCGGGTTATCTGAGTGATTTTCTTGGCCCGTTGACTGGCAGACATAGTTTCCGGCAGGGAACAGTTCATAATCTCTGTAGGGCACAACCCAGAGTGCTTTGCGTGCGAATGCCGCGCGCTTGAAAACGACACTCCCCGGTTTTGCCAACAATGGAGGGCATGAGTTATTGACGATTTTGAACCCGACTGGCTTTTTTGCTGAAGGGTTGATGGAGTTGGGGTTGACGATGTCCCAGGTTCGGTTGGTTTCGTAACAATAGTCAGCGGCGCCTTCTAGTGTTGTCCGCAGGGGCGTTTTCTTGCTGTAGAAGCCGTTGCCGTATAAATTCTCCGGAGACCCGACGGGGTACTCTGATGGGACGGCATCGCTTTGTATCACGGTGTTGTTCTGGCCATCAACCTCGGGGTCGATCCGCAAGGAAAAGATGTGCTGATGATTCTGGGCATTGATTCGGGGTGCTACCTCTGTACCATATGGCGCAGCTTGTTCACTGGAATGCATGGGATATGTGTTCAGCATACCAGTGAGCTTCACTTCGAGCTTGTATGTGCCGTCTAGGGTGAAGGTATGGTAAAATCCATATTCGTAGTTCGCAGCGGTAATGATTTGTGAGATGATAAGCTTCCTATCCCGCGCGGAGATGACAGTGCCATCGCGGTAATCGGTATGCTTGTACAAAAGGCCGTTATCCTCTTCGTGAATGCAGATAGCGTTCTTGATCACAGCGGCTTCCCCACTTCCAAGGGCCATCACACCATCAAGGTAATGGATTGTTCCCTTGCAATCACAGCCCAGCTTCAAAGAATTGCTCATAAAGCCTGTACCATATTCGCCAACATCAAATGCATGCTTCTTGTGATGCGGCTTGTCGGGACACCCGTACGGTACTACCATCTCAACCACGCTAATCCGGTTGAATAGTGTACGTTCACGTTCTTGGTAATGATCGTGGGTGCGCACGTCTGATATCACAATCCCCTCTCGGTAGTTGAAACCAATGTGCATCTTGTAGCCGGCCCAAGAGAGCTCGTTACCCTTCATTTGAAAGGACGCGCCCTGCGGCTGGACAATATCAATTGGCTTCAGACGGTCATGATTGTATTTGTCTCCGATAAACTGAGGAAGATAGTTGTGCTCCGTTAGCGGAATAGGCGTACGTTCACCATTCACGTATCGGACATCCACGCTTAAGACTTCCTCCCGCTCGGTATCTGCGACAACTGAGAAATCAAGCGGGTGCGCATACTGATTATCAAACTCCGAGTTGCGATAATATGCGAGGCCCTGTTGGAGGCGCCGCTCAAAGCCCCACCTCTCATCAATCCCGATCGCCCACGCATCAAGGAAGACCTTGGACATGTCGGTAATCCCAATGTCTTTGCAAGCTTGGATAACACGGGGATCCGTGCGGGCAATGCGTTCCATCACATCCAGGTCTTCCAAGGTGAGAGTCGGCATCACATCCTTGACATCTGTCCACTCTTCCACCTTGGAATTGGTTAGGTTCACAACCACCTCAGCGATCTTCCCAGACTCCCGGTTTATGACGATTGAGAACGCCCTACGGTCGGGGCGTGGTCCACGCCCTTGTTTGAATGCCGTATATTCTTGCTTCTTGGGTTCTAGTAGGGTAATGCAGTTGAACTTGAGCAACCTCGGACTGGCATACTCCCGGATGATCTCTGCTGCGACCGGGATCTCGGCAATAGACAATTGATCTGTTTTTCAATCAATAACTGGCTTGTTCAAGTGTCAAGTATGGTTTTACCGAGCGAGTGCGGCGTGCCTTGTTGAATAAGTGCAGCCGCTGCGGCGCCGTCGTAGGCATCCTCACGGAATATGGTGTATCCAGGTATGGATGTGGTGTCTGGAACCATGGTGAAGGTGGTGATAGTACAGTATGATCAGATTATACTGCTGTGGAAACGGAAATTCCAGGTCGGCGTTGAAGAGCCCATTATATAGCAGAGAAACTTACGCAGTTCACTCATCTTTTCGCATGTAGCTGCCTAACACGGAAGATAGATTCAACGTCCACTGCTCCACGGCTAGTGCTGTCAGATTTGTGACTACAGGAGCCTGGAGATTGTATTGAGTAACCATATCGTAGCTGCTAAAGGCTTCGACCGACAACAGACCAATCATGGGACAGAGCTCCACCTGAAAACTGGCGCAACCGGGAGATAGACGATAGGAATCCTGGAACAGCCAGGACTTGCCCAATTCGAAACCCTAGTATGACTGGCTTAGGGTGTTAATGACATTATGTAGGCGTTTCTTTGCCGATCAATCTAGTCTGCGAGGACCCGTCGGACCTTTCCCTTTTTTGTCCTTTCTTCTCAGGGTAGAATCCAGTTACTCCAAATCACTAGGGTTCATTGATTTTGATATATTCTCCGCAAAGTAGGCAAATTAGAAGTGAATCATATAATTCCTTGCCCCTAGCAGTCATGGAGAGACATTTTCTTGTTGGCATATCTGCACTGGAGATCCTTTGCGTCCAGGAGCCCCAATAAACTTGGCCTTCAATGGCCTAAAATTCCCCTATCCCCGCGATTCGGAGCCCGCCCGATCCACTGTGATCGTGCAATGTGGATCATCCTGCGTGGCATCTCCGATATACCATTCCCTGAAGAGAAGGTACAGCCGAATTAAGCGTCGTGTAGAATACCCGACGCCAAGCACTGAGGCGGAAGGTTCGGCGGAATTTGTAGCTATTGGTAGGGCTGTGTAAAGTGGAGACAACACCTCCTCTACCTACCCAATTTGGGGACTTGCCCTTACCCTATAATTGGGGGATGCCTATTGATCGCTTTCGTTTGCATATCTAATTGCAGTCACGCCACATTGCCAGACGCTTTCGCTGTATGTCCGTTGGTTTTCCATCATCCGTCCGGGTTCGGAGAAATTAATTAGAAACAAGACGTCGAGCCCAACACCGCAGTGACATCGAGCAAAGAACTGTTAAAGACTACTCATTCCAGGTATCGCGCGTTATTCGTGTAGGCTGTCTAATGTCTGAAGCTTCCGGAATGGAGAGATCAAAATTTAGACTGGACATGAAACTAGGCATCCCGCATATGAAACTGCCCAAAATATAGAGATTTGACTATCCTAAGTCAATGGTGCAACATTTCAATGGGTAATTAATGCACCCTTGCTAGACCGAAAGAGCATAAATCTGACGTGCACACAGGGACAGCCTGAGGTGGGCTACTTCTCATCTCGAAGAGATTTCCACCTTTAAGATAGTGCTTTATGGTTTAATGTTTATTTCATTTGTTCCGTCATAGTCGAGAACTCGTTTTCCATGCCACTGATATCCACCCTCTTTCGCTGATAGATATTGTCGTTGTCTCCTAAGCACCTTTAGGATTCGCTCAATACAGAGCCCAAAAACATGATCCCTCTCGGCGAAGACTGAATCCTTCGATCACTACGCAGTACGACCAATACCATCGATGCTTGGGGTTTCAGCCTAGAGGAGATAAAGAAACTCATAAATGCATCCCACTACAGTCGCGAGAGCCGAAGGGAAGGTTTCACGGGGTCGATGGGAGCAAAGTCACCGATCGAAAATGCACCCCAGGGATGTTCATCTCATTTGACCAGATCCAGCTATAGCCGAGACAGCGGGGAAGTATAACGAGGTCATGCAGACAGGCATCGAGCAGGAGAGGAAAGGCAGGGTCAACGTGGAAGAGAAATATACCTGCTGGACGGGCAAGCGATCATATGTGTATTTGCCATATTTGGTTTCTCTTACCGACTATGTCAATCCTCTGGGTGTGCGCCTAATATATACCAATCACCTTGGATCAAGTGAATAGTATGCATATCGTGTATTGCGCATCAACGTAGCTGGATACCATGGATTCTAATATATCAAACACCCCGCTGGTTTGCCGAAAGGAATCATACATACTACTCTAGAGTGACACTGCGCATGTCAGGGATTTGTGAAATGCCCCGCGGGTAGACAGGGCCCTAGGGGGTTGCAGCTTACATTTTCGCCCCGTTGGCCCATCTGTTGTGAATGTCAGACGACCATGTGTGTATCAATGTATAGATCGTGACTTTGGTGTAGGAACTGATATGGGCAATCTTAGGGTATATATTAATGCCCATGACGACGTAGTTTGCCGTTATAGGGCCAATACGGATGGCCCTATCCAGGGATTGACGCATAGTTGGATAAGCTTCAACTTATGCCAACTTGCATATTCCTATATAGAATAGTTATAAGTGCTGACCATACTCCTCATTCTCGCTCACTAGAGTTTAATGATGTGATGAATTCATTACTGATGGACAATAGATAACAGCATAGATAAAAGGCGCAGTTTCAACAGATGACTTGTAGAACGCCGCAAAACTAATCATCACCGACAGCAGGGGTAAACACGTATATACAGAAAATTGAAAATTGAGAGGGAATAATCCCCAATAAGAAAAACATGAATCATGAAAACAGGTATAGCACAGCACATTAAATTAGACTTGGCTGTTTGCCTCCATCTCCACCGTGGTAGTGGAAGGAGATTTGCGTGTCACGATGAAGTTCTCGAAGTACCGTTCGCCCCGATCCAGCAGACAATTTACCTGACTGGGGTGGATATAGTTGAGAACTAACATAGCGATGAACATGAGCAAGGCGTCGAAGACATAAATGAAAAGCTCATGCTTCATAAGGTATCCGTCATAGCCGCCCAGGTACTCAACGACACGAACCACTGACCGGACCAGGATAAAAATGCTGGTCACATAGAGTGCAACCATGTGCCGGCGCCAGATGCGACCTGCCTCAACTGATGTGCTGATGCGCTGTTTTGCCATGCGGATCTCGAAGATGATAGCCGTGATCACGAAGAAGCCGAAGAAGACGATTTGCACAAAAAGACCACCGATGATGACGTGTTCGCCGGTGCTGGGGCTGTCGCCCGTGACCATGAGACCAGCGCCTATGCATTGTTAGTTTGTGTCCAATCAAGGCTGTAAATCATCGGTTCAAGACCGACTATGGTTTTGATGCCAACGTACCCGAGGCTTGCATCAAGAAGGATAACACATCGCCCGCTACGAAGATTTTTGTGAGCCATTTCAGTGGAATCACTGAGTATCTCTCTGCTTGAAGCATTGAAATAATGCGACCTAGCGTCATGTAGACACTGGCGGCGAGGAAGGCGGGTGCGATTAGGATGAGTGCACTTTGCATGACATAGGGGCCTTTCGTGAAGTTGGGGGCTTCTTTCGTTGACAGTACACGGCCGACATATCCTATAGTCTCAACTGCAGGCCAGTTAGTTTTTGCTGATGTTTGCTCTGGGGGGCCATGGGTGCGATGGACTTACAGATACCACCAATAGCAAAAGGTATCATGAACCATGTCCGTGTTCGAATCAGCTGGTAGAGGTGGAGGAGGGTGCTCAAGGCAAAGAGGGCGACGAAGATGCCACCAGCAGCACCGTTCGGTGTGTAATAGTAGAATGTAAACTCCATGGTGCAATGAATGCTCAAGCTTTATGCATTAGGTTTTCAACAGGCAATACTTAGATGGATCTAAGATATCGATCGATGTGTGTTTCTGCCTCTCTGATAATGAATATTCCAGCACCCACACAGGGGATAATGGAACACTTTAAATAGATTCTACCATGCAGTAAATTTCGATTCTTCTACAGATAGGACCTAGAACATGGATCTTTACCCTTATGGAGCATTGCGCGGAGCAAATAACCTAGTGGACCAAGTTTGTTGTATACCAGACCCACTTAGGGCCCATTAATATGGAGGGAGCCTCGTTCTCGTTTCATTTCCCGTTTGGAGTACCTTTTACGCGGAACTTTAGCAGTCTGCCCCCTAAATTGCCACCAAGAAAAAAAAAATCTCTTTTCATATCATTGTCCCAGCCATGAATTAATTACATGGCAACCTAATGACTACTGACAGGTAACAGGGATAATTAACCAATGATCATGTACACGACATCCTCACGCGTGAGAGCAACTCACCCTAGCGATAGACAATTTCCTGCGAAATCTACCAAAGGAAGGCAGCATGTCCTCTAGATCGACAACTATAGTGTCTTCTACTATCTATCTAGCTCAAATAATAGCATCCAATTTTACCTGCCACTTGAACAAGTAAGCACACGTTGGGCGATTGTTTACAAAGACAATCAACTTGTAGTATATAAAGCATTTTCTGCGTGTGATGTAGCAAGATCCATGGCTAAGCCCAACGCCAAGAGATCCCGATTCTTAAATTATAAAGGTGTACCAGACACAATGGTATTATGGATGTTTGAGAGGGAGGCTGTGACAAGCTTCAACCCGTCGTACATCGTATTATCAACCTGTTCAGGTAGACTAGGGCTGAACTAACGTCTCCCGGCGCCAAAGACCCATTTTTCTCGGCGATGTTGATGGTTCCATGAATACCCAAAATTAGAGTAAACACAAATGGCCAAAGACGTTGAAACAATGCACAAGTCTTGGTATTTTCATTCTCTAATGATATATTTCATCCTCCTACCCGACATCTTGAACCCTGGTCCAGACTAAATTGCCACTAAGCTACGGTTTCCCGCAACTTTCTTTTCTAACAATTGTGCATTGTCCACCGGAGAGACATCGAGATATTGTATTATTTCTAAAGCAGCACTATGGGTTACAAGTTCTACCATTATGACCCGTCAGCGGGCGCGGCAGTTGCCTTTGCAGCTGTATTTGGTTTGACGACTCTTATACACCTATGGCAGATGTTCCGCGCAAGGACATGGTACTTAACTCCATTCATCATTGGTGGCATATGTATGGTTTCCCCAATTCAAGTGGCTCGTCAATAGGCGCACAACTTGCTAAGACCGGGACTTCGTTGGTTTAGTTGAAGCGATTGGTTATCTGTGCAGATATATCAGCTCGACCGAAACACCAGACTGGACGATGAAACCGTACATCGGACAGAGTCTTCTTCTCTTGCTAGCCCCAGCACTCTTTGCGGCCTCCATCTACATGGTTCTTGGGCGGATCATTCGGATGCTAAATGCGGGCTCGATATCTCTTATCCGTCCATCGTGGCTGACCAAGATCTTTGTGACTGGAGATGTTCTCTCCTTTTTTGTACAGAGTGGAGGTATGGTTGATACTGCAAAGGGATAACTTGATATTGACGCTAATATCTGTGTGCACACGCACAGGAGGTGGTATGCTTGCCAAGGCCACCTCGCAGGACCAAAAGGATCTAGGCGAACATATGATCATCGCCGGTCTCTTCATCCAAATCGTCTTTTTCGGGTTCTTCATCGTTGTCTCCGTCGTCTTCCACCGTCGCATGCTCGCCACGCCTATGCATCAAATCGTTGCCACCGAGATCCCTTGGAATAGTTATATGAAAGTCCTCTATACAGTTAGCATCCTGGTTTTGATCAGATCGGCCTACCGTGTGATAGAGTATGTACAAGGGACCGATGGCTATCTGCAAAGCAAGGAGGCATATCTCTATGTCTTTGACGCTGCGCTGATGTTCGCCTGCTGCGTCATTCTCAACTGGTGGCATCCGAGCAAGGTTGTGTCTGGGAAGAACAAGCGGGCCCAAGGTTCAGATCTCGAGATGCTGAATAACACTCAGTATGGTCATCTTTGATCAATCGTGCCTGTGCTGGGAGGTATGACTTGCCTGGCAGTGGGGGCATGGACCTGATTAGAAACATGTCATCGTGCTATTCACCCTTCGGGGCCGACTAGGGTTATGTGGTGTTTAGTTCGACGACAAGTGTACTTTTTACCAATTCATAAAGGATATAAGAAAAACTTGACATCGACCTTGAGTTCTTCATCGTAGTCTGAGTCGGCTGCGCAATCTGTCGATGTATCAACCACTTCCTTGGGACTGGTCTGGGGTACAATGTCCTCTAGCCGTATTGATACAGTGCCAACAATCAATCCTATAGCGACTAAGTTTTACGCTCTGTTAACTATTTGGATTTATGGAGAGACCGCTGGTGTGGGGCCTTGCTCCCAATTAGATAATTCTACATGAAAAGGTTTGCCTTGTAATGTACTTCTTATATTCTACAACGACAAAAACATCATATTATACGGGCATTACTCGGAAACATGCATAATCGGATAGAATGGTAGATTTAGTTTCAGGTCAACAAGCCAATGCGAAAACATACATCTTCATGTCTAATAGTGTCATAAATCCCGACTTATTTAGCTTGAAACTTCATTCACTAGGGTTTAGCAAGGAGATTTGGCGGGAGCTGTGCCAGGCAGTGCACCATGTTGCAAATAGTAACGTCTGTCGCGAACACAGATGAATGACAGGAAGCCCGCAAGGCCACTAAATTAAACCAGGAATTACCGGTCAGTGGTCTGATAACTAAAGCGTCTAAATCGGAGTATGGGAGACATACCAAAGGACGAGTGATAATACAATAACAATAACACCGAGTGCGCGACTGCTGGTGCTGTTCGCACCCGAGGTTCCCATAATTGATATGATGAATAGTGCGAACCAGAATACAGTATCAATGATGTTTAGGATCATGTTGGCTTTCGTACTCGCCCACCGCTTGAATCGGTTCACATGACCAGTGACGACCTGGTAGGCCATGAAGACGGCTGATTTCAAGCACTAAATAATTGATAATCACGTTAAACCAGCTTCAAGGACACATAAATCATGCGGAGATACTCACTACTGCGATACCCCAGGTGTTCGTCCTAGTCGACGGAGTACCCTTATCAGCCACCCGTGCGATAACGAGGATGAAGGTTAGGAAGACCAAAGACCCAATGATGATATGCAGACGGAACTTGATCTTAGGGCTATTCTCGGCTGAGAGGTTCAGTTTCATTGTGTCGTTTCTGTGCGCGAGGGACTGGTTAATCAGATGAGAATCGATATTGTCTAACAAAAACAGGTAGTAAAAGATGGCCTGGGATTTTCAAGATGTGCCTTTGTATTGGGACAGGAATTGGTCTCATATATATTATGTTTGTCTACTCTACCTAGACTTGTTGCTTGGCATGTCGTACTCGTTTACAGAGATGACTATGATAGTCAACGTGACGACCTTCGTTGCTTTCCAGAAAACTTCATAAACGTTGTATGTACCGTGGCACAGGCCAATCTGATACCGGGATCAACCATGGATACCACAAATAGGCAGCGTAAATGCGCTCGGTCCAATTCCGTTGGCTGGTGGGTTGTTGAAGCTCGCACTCGTACCGTTAACCCTATCGGATTACCACCCTATCGGTTATATGAGATCCACCAAATAGAGTGGATACCCCTTGTTAGGAATCAAATTATGAGCGAAAAAAGTTAAATGCATTCTTCGGAGACCCGCCTTTTTTATCTACCAACATTGTTGGCAGCTCTTGGATCTTCAGAACAACGGTCAGGCTACGGAGTAGTCAGAATTGCATTGATGCTCCCGCCTATCCGACTGTCTTCAGCTGTGTTGTATATTTGATACTCTCTTCTCTCTGATTCGATTAGAGAGTTCGAATAAGGCATTTGAGCCATTATGACCCACCACAGAATAATCCTATCAATAAACATTAGGGTTTGTAGCGCTTTGTAAAGAGCACTGACCTCAGGATGAATATACAAGATTTGTGTATATACTTAAAATCAATTCTTCAGTTACTTTGCCTCACAGGAGAATATGCGCAGAAAGGGCATAGTTACCGTGCAAGGATCTAAGATAGTCGAGGCACTAAAAGGTTGGAAGGAAGCTGAATATATTCCTTTGTAAAAATTGGGGTCCACAGAAATTTATTCCTTATGCCGGGGACGTTCACAGTACTACAAGGATGGCCCTTTTGTATCCAGACCACGGAGTTGAAATCCCTAATGAGCTTGAAGTAAATAAAAAAGTGGACGGACAGGCACATTGTGTTTATATCAGCTGTAGCATGGAAAGGGAGGCCGGCACCCCAGGTCGGCCAATATAGGAAAGGTAATACAAGATATTGTTACACTACAATATCTTCCCCGAAAACCTCACTGACAGGCCAGCTGATATGGGGTCTCCATGTCGAATCTAGGAGGTGGTAGATATCCCTGAGCACACAGCTACCCCATGACTGAAGGAAAGGGTTCTCCCGTGATATATGGAGAAATGTACAATAATGCGCATGAATGACCAGGGAGAAGGGCTCTTTCTGCTGCACATATGAAAGATATCCCGGGGTTGCACGTATAGCCCACGCGGCGGCCAGCATCATACCAGTTGGTTGAGCGTATGTGTGTACAGAGAGCTCCCTCAGTTGTCCGATAACACGTGTGTAAGTAGCGGTATCATGATCCCCTCCAAGCCCAAACGCCGTATTCAGTTGGTCGAGGTGGTTAAGAGATTCTCTAGCACGATCGGGAAGATCAATATGTGGCGGAGTAGGATTGAACAGAGGGGCAAAGTTGCTCTGTCGTAAATATGCTGAAGCGCTTATGATCTGTTGGACGCCACGACATAACACAAAAATATTATTCAGACTGTCCAGACAAGGCCGGTCAGCGTCAGATACTCCCGTCAGCGCAGAGCCGAAGGCAAATGCAACCACGAGCGATGAGAGTGCCATCATTGCCTTGGAGTTGGTAGGATTAACATCATGAAGATTTTCTAGAAACGGTGGCAGCGCCTGACCCTTGTGCGCCGTGGCCATTTCCAGCCAGAAGCCTTTCTGTGGTTCAACCTCAGAAAGAGAAAGGTGTAAAGCAGACACGGCCAAGATGCCGTGCATCAAGAAGGGGGTATTTAAGGCTTCTTCAACTACAAGGACCTGCCAAACATGCTGAGTTTCCTCATTTCGTGAAAAGAACCGGTGAGTGACATTCTGCCACCGCACAATGAGCTTGAGTTGATTCAAGTCCAAGACCGTGTTGGGGCTAGCGGTCGTACTTCCGGCTCCGAATCTATCCAGGAGATCGAATGAGGCATGCGTAGAGGACAACAAATTTTCTTCACTGTTTTCGGACAATGTTGAATGGTTCCGTACTCGCCGACGAGGCTTACCCTCGTCGGCCCAAATATAAGGTGTCTCTGTGCCATAGTCACAAGGTTCCTCCCGTGCTTTGCAGTTGGAGCAGGTTGGTCGTACTTCATCGCACTTAGAAACCCAAATTAGGAGTCGTTTTATCCAGGGCTCATTTGTGAGTACAGAGATGGACATCTGTAATGTGAGAGCACAGTATGCTACTGCATCTCATCTGTACATATTGCGTCTCTCCGTGCCAACCCGAGTGGAATTAGGGCCTTACCTTCACTCTTCGCCTCTTACAGGCCTTGCAGCCATGTCTAGATTTCCGATGAGGTCGGCGAATGGGCATTGCGCGGAATTGTCCAGACGTACGCGTGGCTCATCGTTCCAATAATTCACAGCTTAATTCTTTTAGTGAAGTCAGTTATTCGCCTCTTGTTCTTATCATTCGGAAGGAACCCGCCGGCAAAAGTTTCATTCCCCCACCGCCTGCTCTATTGGTGATAATTCTGCACCCCGTCGAAAAAGTCACGTGACTAGAATATAAAGGGGCCCCTGTCCAAATGGGAAAAGTATACGAGTACGATGAAGTTCCATCGGATCCATTCGGACAGTCCATATCCCAATCGGCTCGTTGTTGCCCAGCAGACACATGGCAATAGTAAGACTTAGTCCGATCTACTTATGGCCACCGTGCTCCGATCCGCGGTTCGCTTAGTTCTTGCACTGCCGACGTTGTCAGATAGATGGAGTTGAAGCTGTCCTATATATGTACAATATTATCGCGAGTGGGATTTCCAAGAGATGGAATCATTCGTGCAAACTCCCTCTCTTATCCTGACCCCATCTAGTCTTCCTTACCCTTCCCCTATTGCAACGTCAACCATCCCGGCTATCTGAAAGGCCCTTATGTCTCTTCCATTAGCGGGCTTGATACTCATTGCTGTTGCCTGGTCTGTTTGTGTCGGTTGTCCGTTGTACCGCAATTGGACACGGGCAAAGAAGCTAGATGTCCCCTTGATCATAAGCCCTGCATCGTATGGGAGTCTATCATGGCTCCTTTTACGGTGTCTCTTAGATTACAACATCTTGCCTACCTGCATCGCTCGTCTGCCATTTCTTAGGTTAATACGCCGAGACTGGGTCTTTCACGAGAAGTTCGCCTTCCACGCCGAGTATGGAGCGCTGTTTATTCTGGTCACGTCAGCAAGGTGTGAGCTGTATGTTGCGGATAACCACGCTGCACAGCAGATACTTGCACGGCGGAATGATTTTCCGAAACCACGCCAGTTGCTGGGTATGAGCTTTCCCAATTGCCACTTCTGTACGACTGTTAAGAGATATTCAGAAAAAATGAACATTTTCGGGAAGAATTTAGCTTCGGTACGATAGCCTACAACAGTCCTTCTTCTCGTTGGTCGCAGATATTAATGGGTGTGTTCCCGGCAAACTAACTGGTTCCAGGTAGAAGGAGCTGACTGGCAACGTCACCGTAAGCTGATCACAAGGGCTTTACACGAGAACATGCACGAGGCAGTTTGGGTCGAATCGTCGAAACATGCGTCGACTATCTTGAAGCAGTGGGGCAATATCGAATCCCTCCGGGCCACACGATCCGACATAATGACACTGAGCCTGGCTGTTCTCTTCAAAGCGTGTCTGAAAATTGACGGAAACACCAACAACCATACTGGAATCTTACCGGAGGATATTGCAGCCTGCCACTGGCATCTCACTGTGGTATTAGATGCAATCTCGCGTTCTGTAACACCTACGACAAGAAACGAGCAGCAGGATGTCATGACCAGTCTCAAGGCTTTGGGTAAATTATTAGCGGAATTCGTGAAAACCCGGAGGGCATCTTCAACCTACAATCCGCAGGGAGATCTACTGTCCTCCATTCTCGCTCCAGCGGACCACCGCAGATTAGCAGATGAGGAGATCACGGGGAATCTGTTCCTATTCCTGTTTGCTGGACATGAAACCACCGCCAATGCCCTAATTTACATAATCCATCTTTTGGCGATATTTCCATCTTGGCAGGACTGGGCAATAGCAGAAGTTGACCAGATCCTTTGCAAGTCTACAAATTGTGAAACTCCACAGTACGGAACGATCTTTCCACGTATAAAGCGACTGCGCGCTATTCTGGTAAGCCTCCCTGCATCTCCCCATGCAAACCCCATCTAATAAACATGTATATAGTTCGAAACCCTCAGGCTGTATGGCCCCGTCCCTACCATAGTACGAATGACAAATGACCACGACCAAACAATCACCTTCCCTGACAAAAGCGTTATAATCCCTAAGAACACGCCGGTAAATCTTAATACCATGGCCTTACACACAAATCCCCGGAAGTGGAGTCCTGACCCGCTTGCTTGGAGACCAGACCGATGGATATCGAGTTCAACAAGTGCATCATCAGAAGAAGAGATTTGCAAGGACATGTCTACCTACCTTCTAGCTTGGGGAGATGGTCCTCGTGTTTGTCCGGGACAGAAGTTCTCCCAGGTCGAAATTTTTGCTGTTCTTCTTTGCGTGCTAAAGCACCATCGTGTGGAGCTAGTGCCTCGTCCTGGTCAGACTATGGGTCAGGCACGATCGTATGCGCACCGTCTGATACAGAATAGCAAGGTGACTCTCACGCTGCAAATGCCGATGGCTGAAACTGTGGGTCTTCGGTGGGTGCTGCGATAAGGGTATGGGTATACGGAGTATCGGAGTTTGGCTTTGCTCTTCTTTTCTTTTCTTTCTCTTCCTTTCAAGCTGAACTATTTCCATTTCATCACGCCGTTAGATATCCGGTCATACTGTCTATTGCACAATCTAATTTAAGCATAATTGTAATCAGAACATCAGGAAGTCATGTTGCCGGATCAGATCTCTAGAACACGTCTGTTGAAGTTAGCACAGAACAGGTGGGTTGCCCGTCAAGAAGACTGCCCTCACAAATTCGGTCCACGGCACATTCACCGACTTGTCCTCTTGCCGCTGTCTTGCTTCCCAGACGTTTGTCAGAAGTTCAGTCATCTCGGTGTAATGGTTGCGCCTTACCGCCAGGCCCAATTCTCATTGCCGTGCAGGAATGAACATAGGGCTTGGACACGGACACCTTCTGCTCATCACCCCACCAAAACGTGCTTCTAGTTGTTAGGAAGTGCTCACATACCTTGTGTTAGAGAGGGCTCATTAATTGCGTCTTCGTATAAGTTGGGCTTCGCGCAATGAGTGAGGGGGAGCGCTAGGTTTGAGCTTAAGTATGGAATTTACTGAGGATTAGTCAGATGCGCAATATTGAATTATTGCATGCAGCTCACCAGGAAAGAATATGCCGTTCCATTCCACGTCACTATCAAGACGATCTTTCACCTCGTTACATGCCTTATCCACATCCGCCACCGGGATAAGATTCTTGACAAACACCCTCCCGTCACGCTTGAGGAGATACAGGATCCCTTCGATGGGAGTATTTTTGGAAACCTTTTGTACCTTATCACTGTACTTCGAAGTATCAAACGACATCTCCGATTGGTTGGATTGCATTCCTTGATAGCGACACACGTTGCAACTGTGATACTGGAACCCTTGCAGACAGAAGGTGAGTGTCTTATATATCGTCAACATTTGATTTCGTCATAAAAGATGCCCGCGTACGAGACGATCATTAACTCCTCATTCTTGGAGTTTGCTCTGCAGCAGGGTACATACGACACTGTAGAAACCCTCTTTGGTTGGGTTTGTTACCTAAAAGATCCCAGCAGCCCGCCATGCATGTCTCGGTTCTGAGTACCTTCCATTTCTCATGGCCTATCTCTCCTGCGCACGGCCTCTGTGCCTTTTTCTTCTCCTTCTTTTTTCTTATTTTCTATTCCATCTTTTTTTGATATTCACGCTCTCCCCCTTTCCCTCCCGCTCGCCAAGTTGGATCTACCATCTTCTGTATCATAAAGAGATACGAAGGTTTGACATCCCTTGCGAGTAGTAATGCTATCAGTGAGAATAGCTAGATCACAAGGACTGTCTAAACTCCAGGTCAATCACAATGCTGGTTGATAAATACCAAACTTGCGGGAAAGTGCTCCCTGTAAGGAGATTCTTATGAACCTCCTGGGTTGGCAAAGGTTATCCCTCAAATTAGGCCTTATCTTCCCACTATTTGTTGTGCACACTGCCAATATAAATGTACGTTCTGGGCAGTGTGAGTGATAATACATTGCTTTTACTGCGCTGTGCATATTCAAATAGTATCCGTTATAACTAGTAAATTAATCAAAAAGAGCGATGCTTTGGTCGATTGGTCAACAGACTCACAATATGTTCGAACTAGTCATGTCGGTCTTTGCGATGTCCAAAAGAATATCCCTCGTGACGCAGTTATTGCTATACCTTTCGTCGTCATCCTTCCTTATATTCCTTGTTGTCGCCATTGCCATGTATCAGAAAGTCCAGTCTAAATCTTCGTTGTTGGCATGGGGGCAAGGGACAGTGGATGGAATGGTGGCACAGCCTGGGTGCTTTCAATAAGCAACGCGATTTATGCTTTTGGGGGAACTGATGGGGGTAAGCTTCATGTTAGGCAAACAAGAATTTGCTATTCCCCGCCCAATGCTTGGCAGTCATCCATATCTGTGAAGAAATACCTCGACCAGGGAGACGAGTGCCGCAGATCATAATCATGACATTAGTGATCAGCATATTAACGTCCCTTCCTTTCTTTGTTGTCTTCATGTATTTCGCCTGGACCCCCAGACGGTTCGGAAATCACCTCTTCCCAGTCTGGAACTACTTTATCAAATGTCGGTGTCAGCTTCGAAAACCCCCAGATGAAGAAACCTCTGGTTCTTCAGAACAGAATTAGAAGCCCAAGTATTACTCTCAGACAGTTTATTCTCTTATATATTTGTATACCTGTGTTAATCTACCAGATTGGGAGCCCTCTAGATGCTATATATCTGACTCGGAGTTTAGCTTCTCTGCCTTCACAATGGATTGGCTCAGGCCGAATTGCATGGGCTTTCACTCGCGTCGCAAGTTTGACTTTATCCTAGGTCTTGGCATGAATACAGCTTAATGGTAAATATCTGTAGACATGACTGATTCTGCCTCCATTCTTTCTCTCTCTTTTTCTCTGCCTCGTAAGTTTCGTTTCTCTTTCTCTTTTCTTTTTTCCTTAGGCCGACTATGCTCATGTTCACTTTCGTTATATCTAGCCATATTAAGTATGGTTAAGTCGACACAGTCTAAATGGCCTCTATTTTATAGATAAAATTGCCGAGTCAAATCCAGGGGCATCTAGTCTCGTTGAAAGGACTACCAACTTCGGTTCATATAAACATTAGTGACCTAAACTATCTGATATACGTTGAAACTAGATGCTACTATCCTAACCTACCTTCAGGACTTATTAAGCATCTCTATCTGCGCCGATATATCAAAAGAAGAGGAGACCATAGTCTCAAATACGTAATGTCATACTAAACCCTAGCTAAAACATATCTCCTTAACTTTCCAAAAACGTTTAATGACCTCGGGTTCTATTCCACTGGTTAGTACCTCCTTAAAAATGTTCAAAACGGCAAAGCTTACCACCGTAAGGAAGAATTTGGGTGCCAAGAATCACCGCAATACCGTTAACACACTCAGCGAACCAACACAGGGTTGCCAGACCCTCCCAGGAAGCGGAGGCGCATACTGCTCTGCCAGTTTCGCTCTTCTCGTGACTCGATGCGAACGTAAGACCTCAGCCATTGGTCGGGTTCCCAGGACGGGGTATAACAGGACAGGTATTCGCAAAAGGGGGGAGGTTTCGCCGACTATGAAAAGTTATTGTGGTGCATTGGGTGGCGCGGAATTTGATCGGCGAATAATTCTAGGAATGTTGTTTAGTATATATTACATTTAGAATTTGTAATCCTGTTAAGACGTACGCTGGACAGTTTCCTGCTTCAATATCTGCACTTTGGTTTTAGGGCAGGTTCCATCGTTCAGTATCACCGCCAGGATTCTAGTATCTCAGCCCTGCCTTACATTAACAGAGAGGATATGGGGTATTAAGACGTACTTGAAAATTCGTTCTTGGTACCGAAACAGCCACAGCCACCCACGCAAAACGGCTCGTTGTCAAAAGACAGAGGAACGACAAGCGCGTGTCGCGTGACATTGTCAGTCACCCCGAGTGAGCCCTCAGGGCTGCGCTGATGAATGATGGACAGACGTCGCTTCATGTTTTCTGTCGGGGAAAAGGATGTCTCTTTGATATCAAAAGGAGCAAATATATACGCGGAGATATACTGTTCCAGCGACATGTCCATAATTTGTTTCACAGCAACCCCAAGCAAATCGATACCAACAATGTACTGGAAATTGGTTCCTGGTTGGAAGACAAGAGACCGTTGAGATGACATCCTCTCTTCGGCCAGAGAAGTCATCAAGGCCGACAGGTCTCGCCATTCACACAGGCGACATCGTTGAAAGCATATCCGAATCCAGCTACACGTATGTTATAAGCTAGGACTTGACGATGGTAGCTATTTTTGCTTACCTACGTGAATCATTAGCATTCTCAGTGTTATCTGGCTCTTTTGGACTTTAAGTGTAAAAGTACCATCAGGTCTTTTCGTCAAACCCTTCAGTTCCTTCAGCTCCGGAGCAAGATGATCAATCATCAAAAATCCTTGGCTATACGGCACAGATGATGCAAAGGAGCGACGACGTCTCTATCGACGCTATATGTATATTGTCCTAGGTGATGGCGAAGAATCGAACCACTACTCCATCTCGGCGACGTTTGCACATACCTTGGCACTCTTGGAAGTCCAAAGGCTGCCTCTGGGGGTTGATCCTGAATTGGGATCCGAGACTCAACCATGGGACCCAATCGAGCCGGTGAAATATAGTGCCAGGATCTTAAGCAATAATTGCCTTCGAAAGGACCTCAAGACTCTACATATAGTACAGCCTGGGGCCCATCTTTTCGTATAGATGGTCGTCAGATTTCCTGGCAAAAGTGGTCCTTTCATATGGGCTGGAATTTTCGCGAGGGACCGGTTCTCAACAAGTCTTTTACGATGGACAGTCCATTTTGCACCGTGTTTCAAAGAGCGAAATGACTGTGCCCTACGGAGATCCTTGCTCTCCGTATCATCGCAAGCAGGCTTTTGATCTTAGTGACTCTGGCTTTGGCATCACGTCCAACACTTTGACTTTGGGCTGCGATTGCTTGGGCCATATTGCTTACTCCGATGGCATCCGGACTTCAGGGTCAGGAGAGCCAGTCGTGATGAAGAACGATATTTGTATGCATGAAGTAGATGACAGCATCAGCTGGAAGCATACGGACATTCGCAACAGGCAAGCATTCATGGTGCGAAACCAGCTCGTGATTCAGTGTACCGCCACTGTTATGAACTACGAGTATATTGTTACCTTTGTCCTGGATCAAGCGGCCAATTCGCACATTGATGTAAAGGCAACGGGAATTGTGTCAACCATACCGATCCGCCAAAAGACGCTTTCACGTTAGTGAACAGTAGTTGCTCCTAGGGTTTCTTACAGTTAACCATCAACATCTCTTCTTGCGAATCGACCCTGCCTTGGACGGAGTGAAAATACGGTCGTCTATGAGGATATTAAACCTGTTAATAGTCCAGAACTCGAACCCTTTGGTTGTGCACTGGCAGTCCATACCACGCCCATTACCCAACCTGGAGGATACGACTTAGACCTAACCAAGTCACGCACATATAGAATCATCCACCCATCCCGCATAAACTCAGTATCTGGCAAGCCAGTTGGTTACAAACTACATGCGCTGCCTAGCCAGAAGCTCATAATGGGACCAGAGACATTCAGCCACAAATGCGACCTCTTTCCCACCAAGCCCATTTGGGTGACTTCCTACCAGGCTGGAGAGCTCTGGCCTGCTGGTGAGTTCACCAGCCAAAGTCGAGTGGATACCGGCCTGGACGTGTGGACACAGCGCAACGAGAACATTGAAAATGAAGATGTCGTTCTCTGGCACACGTTTGGGGTGACGCATATTACCCCGCCTGATGGTAACTTCCCTATTGCGGCTCTTATGTATACGCTGATGCTTTTGCTAATTTATACCACAACTAGGCTTCCCAGTAATGCCGGTTGAGGTGATGTCTATAGCCTTGAAACCGACGAGCTTCTTCGAATTAAATCCCGCCATCAATGTTTTTCGCTCTAGTCAAGGCATGAGTCGATCCAGCTTGGTTCAGCATTCGAATACGACTACCGAGCGTGGAAATTGCAGTTTGTGGACCGGCTGTAGGACAGTGTTTTAGTTACAAAGAAAATGTACTGCCAAAATTCTCCACTTAGCAACTATTCAATTCAATACTTTTCTCGCCTTTGGTTCCTATATCGGAGTCGCAAGGTACATAATTATGAGCAAAACTGAATTTATCCAAACCACATCCAGTGTATATTAATTCGTTCATTTTGATACAGGTAGCAATTGTTGATGGCCTGAGGTGTAAGGCTGCTGCAACAGTAAGGATAAATAGGTTGTTCCGGCCCCGACTCCGGCCACTATCAGCCATGCTAAAAGATGAACCCTACACCATCTATGACAAACTAAATACGTCCGCCCCTTAAATGCATCAATCTAATGCTTCAGGCCATACAGCTCTCATGTGCGCCAAGTTCTAGCCAAATGACACATAAAATGGACAGTAGTGCCAGCAAAAAAGTCTCAAGCGCCTGCCAACGTTGCCGACGCCAGAAACTCAAGGTCAGCTTCCTTCCGACGATCAGATCCGGACACTAACATATTTGATCAGTGTGATGTTAATCGTCCATGTACTTTATGCCGAAGAGCTGGTGTCGATTGTCAGTTGGCGACCCCCGCCCGGTGGCGGGTTTATCGAAGTCAGCCGCCGGAATCGGAGCCGGCTGCCAAACGAGCCCGTACGGCCGCTGTTGAGACTGTAGATTCAATCACTCCGTCGCATGGCGATGTTCATGCTCAGCATTCTGTAGATCGTTTGCACGGTGGGCACCTGGAGGACCCTGGCGTGACAATCGGTCAACAATCAGCGTCAAGTAACCGTCAATCATGGAATTGTAGCTCGACGATGGCTCTAGTAGATGGGGTAATCCTATACCTGCACTATGTAATTCTACCCCAAAGCTGACCATTCGGTAGGCATTTCATTTGCACAATGCAGTGACACCTGGGACTTCCGCAACCAATGCTATTCCCGGAGCCCGGCTCAGTGCGAATCTTGGGGCTCACGTCTCAGGCGGAGAGGAAACGCCAACCAAGAATCCTAGTAACCGGTCTATAACCCGCGCAGTAAGCCGCATTCCTCCAGCTATGCGGTCATTGACTTACTCATCCCAATCTGCTGCAACGGAGCTTATTTCCATCTTTCCTGCCTATGAGGCTGCAGTTCTTCTTGTTGATACCTACTTTGACCGAGTGCACTGGTTCATGCTTATCTTTCACCAAGATGAGTTTCGCCGGCGGTGGCCAAAGCTTTACAAACAAGCAAGCTCACGGACCTCGAGTGTTTCCGGCGACCTAGGATTCATCAGTACCTTTCTGATGGTAATTGCTATCGGTCTACAGTATATTGGAAACCATCGCAGGGGTCTCTTGTCCAATCACGGCATTGATCCAGAAAGTCTTAAAGAGCGAATTCTTTCCGCCATGAGAACTCGCCTGCTTGATATCATTTCTGTCAGCTCCCTCGAATCCGTGCAGATGTGTGTATTACTTGGGACCTACTACCTGTACCACGGAGCCCCTCGACTAGCATGGCCGGTGTGTGGCTGCGGACTACGCATTGCTCAGGCTCTGGGGCTCCATCGCAAGCTGTCTACGAGCAGCTCACACTCTTCTCCTAAAGCCATGGACCTACGCAAGCAGAATGAGTCGAGGAAGAGAGGATGGTGGGCTACCTATGAGATTGAAACGTTCTGTTCCATGGCGTACGGATACCCTCTTAGTATTAGGGACTCGGACTGTGACGTTGAACCACTAGACCCATCCTTTAATTCTCCAAACGGGCAATCACATCTCTCATTTGACGAGCCACTCACTGGTGAGGCGACCTTGCTATCCTACAAATATTTCATGTCGAAGCTGTCCGTAATCACCAAAGATGCCTTAACTGAATTGTATAACATCCGCCTCGATTCTGCGGAAGATTCGCAGTTGCACCACTCTGCATCGAATCCTCGCCGTGTCATTGAAAAGGTGCAGAATATCGATTCTAAGCTACGGCAATGGCATGCAGAGGTCCCCGTGAAGTTACTGTGGGAAGCTAGGTCCCCGCAAGATCCCAGTTATTCATCACCAGAGGAGGTGGATCGGGATATTGGGGCATCAGGGCCCGCTTTCGAAAATCATATCTATCAGCTGCAGGCACTAACGCTCAAACTTGCTTACGAGAATGTGAAGATTTTAGTCCATCGCCCTCTACTGTCCTACAAGGTCGTCACCCAGTCATCTAATTCTGACACCGGTAACTATCCTGAACCCGCCCTGAATCATGTTAGTCCCTTTTATTCATCGCTACAGACGTGCCGGGCTGCAGCCATTAGCATATCTGAAATATCTTTTCACCCAGTTCTCGATTTGATATCGGAAACTTACGCTGTAGCCTTTGTCAGCATTCATACCTTCACAGCTGGAGTTACCTTGGGAATACTCAGTAGCATTGAGCCTCTGGGGCCACATTCTCGCGACGCAAAGCTAGGGCTGCATCGACTCATGAGCATTCTGGAAAAGTTGAAGGATCGATCGATCCTTGCTGCACAAGGTCTGGAGATTCTTCAGCGCCTAACGAAGCTTGTGGTGGATAAGGAACTCAATGCAATACTTGACGTATCAAGGCCTATACAACCATTAGAGAATCATCCTAATGGAAGTACTAGGGCAACCACGCCCCTGACTGATCTTCCTCACCCTAACATCCCGACCGACCCGGAAGCACTTGTATCTCATTCTGTACCACCTGTCGACCTTACCAGCAGCCATACAACATGCGTTGGCTCTGACCAACCAGGGGAGATACTTGTGGCTGACCTTACTAACCCTTCCGACATGACCAGCGATAGCGCCCTACAGTATATGGGGGATCCTGCTTTATCTGAGGCCATTTATGATTTTGATCAAGGTAGAGAGAGATCACCCCGTCTACTTGACTGCGGTTATCGCTAACATTAAATTTACCAGTACTATCCACATATGACCCTCAATTGTCTTTATATCCCGAAGAGCCACAGAATGCGTCGTTTCTCCTGCCATCTGCAGATGATGGATTCTCGATGTTGGAACAAACGTGGATTTGGGGGTTTGAAAATACTCCGCCCTAAGACATAGTAGTCGCACAACATGGCCTTTATTAAATCGCTACTTTAGCAGGGTGCTGTCCCGGAACGATTGGTCTTGACGTTAACTGCATTACTACCATACAAGATATTTCGAGCTTTTCTTAACGCCTTATATACTCCTCCATTATGCCCTTGAGCATCATACTATAGCCTTTGCTTGATGCGACTTACGCTCGGCTCTGCGCGGAACCTCAGACAGCACTCAATTTTGTACCCTTCTTCCATTATCGAAAACAAAAGCAAAAACCTAAACAGCACTGTTTCGCATATACCAGTGAGCATGGCACTCAATATCCCCCCGTGCTATCCTCAGCCATCGGCTTAAATGTAACTTCCACCGGCGTGTTGCCGATTCCACGTTTTCTAGCATCTTCCAGGATCGCCACCGTGGTGGTAGCACCGATACGAGTCACACCCAAGCTCATGACATGCAGCAAATCATCCAAAGTTCTCACGCCCCCGGCTGCCTTAACCTGAATATCCTTTCCGGACTTCTCCCTCATCAGTTTCAGGTCCTTAACCGCTGCCCCACGGTAGTTGTACGACCCATCTTTCTGCTTGACAAAGCCATATCCGGTCGAGGTCTTGACAAACGCAACTTTCAGCTCCGTGCAGATCTCACATAACCGTGCGATGTGCTCTGATTGAAGATAATCATTTTCAAAGATGACCTTGAGGATAGCGCCGTGCGCCGTGACCGCCTCGTTGATCTGACAAATCTCATCGGTCACGTATTCCCAGTCGCCGCCGAGGACCTTTCCCACGTTGACAACCATGTCGATCTCGGCTCCGCCGGCTCTGGCGGCTGCTGTTGCTTCGACCACTTTGATCTCGGTTGTACTGTTGCCGTGGGGGAAGCCGATTACCGGGCAGACGAGGACGTCGCTGCCGGCGAGCTCCTTTTTGGCCAGCGGGATGAGGTAGGGCTTCACGCAGGCGGTTGCGACGTTGTTCTCGCGTGCGATACGAAGACCGGCGATGATGTCGGCGTCGGTCATGGTTGGGTGGAGGAGAGAGTGGTCGATCATTTTTGCGAGTTGGGTGAGGGTCACGGTAACTGTGTTAGAAGACATTTTGATGGTTCTTTTGATGTAGAAAATAGATAGAAAACTAATTGTTAATCTAATACTTGGGAAAAATGTCTGTCTCTAACCCTGCTAAGGACATTGTCTTTATATCTCGATGAGGAAGTATAGGGTTCCGGCGGAGGCTTTTTACCTTGTCAGCGTCATGGACGGGACGATTACTAGAAACAGTAATTTTTCCCACCGGCTTCAACTTCCCGCAAGGAGAATGGTCTTGGCCTCAGCACTCGTCTTTTTTTTTTACTTTTTGTCCTCATTTTTTAATTTCGCTCCGTATCATTTAATCTTTCACGTTTTTTTAGAAGTTTCTTAAATCCTTAGTCGTAAAACATCAAATTTCGTAGTACCTCATAGTCAAAGAGTCTTTTAGGTGGACGGTAGGACCTTGCTGTCAGCGGGAATACTTATACTTCACTTGTCAACATCAAAACATAGCCATTGGGACCCTTAATCTTTCCCAAATCCTATGTCCGAAACTAATGTATTCAAAACTTGCCTCCTGTTGCTAGATTGAGCTCATCCTGGACGAGCAAATATATCTAACTTAAAGTAGTCATTTTCGTGACTTCTGTTTGACGAGAGTAGTGTAGAATTTTAGATAACGTTTCTTGAATACGATGGCTCTATTTACTGGCCCTTATCCTACGTTTCGTACCACGGGCATGGCTTATTCCCAATGCCTTTGGCAAACTGCCTGGACAGAAAATGAAACAAAGGACGCAATATGCTATTTCTCCTTCTCTCTTTGACTTTCATCCCTACCTTTTGCTTCCCTCTTCTGCTTCTCCGTATACCGATCTAGCAAATTCACTAGATACGCGAGAAAAAGCAGGAAGCTTACGACAATACCCACGAAAAGCCGACCAAACTGCCATGGACTGTATTGGTCTAGGTGTCCGCAGAAGACCATCGGGGGCCCAAAGGCTAAGCCGGCGTATCGTAAGGAGGCTTCACAAATCAGCTGTGGCAGGCCTTCGAACGAGGGTTTCTGGACTTACTCATTATATTCTGAGACGTATTTCCGAGAAATGCTCGAGCCAGGAAGAATGCAGTCAAGGCTAAGGAAAGCACCAAGACCCCTGCTCAAAGATTAACTAACACGGACTTCCGCGAGAGGGAGAAGAACACTGACACTGATTGACTATCCCGGGTGTAGAAGCATAGAAGAGGTCTCTAAAGTCCTCCTGGATACTCCGATACAGATAGGGCCCGACGTCATCCCCGAAGATGTGTTTGAAGCTCTTGGCGGATGCATGGCGGAGGTCACTTGGTCGACCTAATTGCCAGCGACTGGCTACCTCTTGAGCGAAATCCGACTTGTGTCATGTTTGGCAATGAGAATGCTGGAGATATACGCTCTGACTGCGTTGGTCCGGCAGAAGCAGGAGAAAAGGCCATTTTTGCTGTGATTGATGATCAAATAAACAATCCAGTCTGACACGTTTTCTCTGCGAAAGCTTGAGGAATAGTGTACTGGAATGCCCCAGGCGATCAGGCAACAAGGCAACAAGGCAACAACGGATCCATCGACAAGGATTACGTCTATGACGTCATCTCCATATATGGCCCTCTCAAACCACCTGTAACTCATATTCAATTTTTTCCACCTTAATTTCCCAGTTGCTCTGCCAGACATTGTTTGATCTGAATCCTACCACTTTATTCTCAATCTATTCTGAATTCAATACCATGCCTGAATCCTTTGCCGCCCTCCGAACCCGCCGCAGCGACGCATTGGCCCGGCTCGCCGACGAACACCTTCAACAAGACCTGCGCCAGGAAGATCGCGACACCCTAAAGTCAGCGGCCGGCAAAGTATCCTTTTGGACAGGAGTGGGCTCTGCGGTGGGGATTGGCTTGGGTCTTTACGTTGCCTTCCGACTGCGAAGCTCGCGCAAAGCTTTCTTCGATGTCTTTCGCGCGCAGGAAAGGCCGACGCAAGTGGTCTTTGCCGATGGACGAACTGGTATGGGCCTAATTTAACAATACTAAAACCAAAAATGTACTAATCAGATTGTGAACAGAGTCCCTTCCAGATATCACACCCTTATTGAAGCCGACTACGTTGGGTGATTTTGCGACGTATTTCTTTGCTTCTGCTGGTGGGCTGTTTTTGGGTGGTGAGCTAGGTATGCATTTTTGTCCCTATTATCTGTGAACTAGAATGTGTTGCTAATCTAGGCATGTTTGTAATAGGTTTGATGGCTGGAGCCGCCAGCGGAAGTCGTAGTATCACCGCCGACCCGGAGTAGAGGAAGAGGATCGAGGCTGCTTTCCGGCGATTCCGCGCCGATGTGTTACGGAAGGAAGCTGATGAATTGGATCGCGGGGAGAGTGTTGCTGATAAGATGTTTTAAAACAACGGGGTTAGGGCTAACTGCATTATTTGGCGTGCATATTAATTTTTCCTTCCATTTTAAAGCGTGTGACGCTTTGTATGGGAATACGATCATGACTGAGATAATCTTCAAATCCCCTCCAATGTTTCAAAGTCCAACTTCCCAAGAATTTGGCAAACTCCATGGCATAAGTGCGTTATTGAAATTCGGTAGACCCACACAAGCCAAGGACTCCGAGTCTCACGGAAATTTTTGCTCAGCTTTCCGAGACCCATCTTTCCGAGACGCCACACAACCCGAGTCTATATGACAAGAAATATTATCACTTTCTCCGTCTGACACTACCTGAAAGCATCATATTTCTGCCATTCATCTTGCCAGTATGTCCGCCTTGTCATTCTCCTGTGCTCTAGTCACCGGCGGTGGCGGAGGCCTGGGTAAGGCAATCGCCGCATACCTCCTAAGCAAAGGCAAAAAGGTCATCGTAGCCGGTCGTACCGAGAGCACCTCCGGGAGACCGCGAAAGAGATCGGAGCCACAGATTACTTCCTTCTAGACACCGGCGTAGTCTCCCAGATTCCCCCCTCTTTATCAAAAAGGCGACGACAAAATATCCTGAAATCGACTGTCTCATCACAACAACGCGGGTATCCAATGCCCCCTAGAAGTCCTAAAGGATGAACCCTCCGACTTCCTCGCCAAAGCCGAGCAGGAAATCGACATCAACATCCGAGGACCAATGCACCTCACCTTGGGTCCTCTGGAACATCTCAAAGGAAAGCCTAACAGCGCGACAATCATGAATGTGTCTTCTATCTTGGCGTTTGTGCCCTTCTCGGTCATTAACCCTGTGTATAATGGGACCAAGGCGTGGCTGCATTTTTGGTCGATAAATCTGCGTTCGCAGCTGGAGCGTGGTGGTTATGAGCGGATTAAGGTTATTGAGATTGCGCCGCCTTCAGTGGGAACGGATTTGCATCGGGACCGGGAGGATCCGGATGATAATAAGAAGGATAAGAACCCTAATGCGCTTTCTGTGGAGTTTATGGAGTTTGTTTTGGTTGCTTTGGAGACGGGGGATAGTATGATTGCTCCTGGGATGTGTAAGGACATTGTGGATAAGTGGTATGCGGAGTCTGGGTCGTTGTATGAGACTATGTCTGGGAGAAGAAGGCTTCGGAGTAGGGGGTTTTTTAAGTGAGTGTTGGGGGTGAATGGGTTGGTATATTGGCAATTTTTAGAAGTTTTGCTCATTGATCTGGAGGCATTGTTCCAGCATTTCTGACAAGGCAAACACTAAATTGGCAGTAATGATGTGAACAGCTGAGTTCTGTTCACGTGGTGTGACAGCGTCAAGCACTATGAAGAACGCAACAGGTCCTATTCTACTCAATAGACTCAACTATTCCAGAGTATAGCGGGAGTGTAACGTTGATACCTGATTCATTCCTTTCGGTGTGTGAGGTAGTAATCCAAGAGCCACATGTGCCCGATTGAGCTGGGATATGACTTTAGACTATTTAGAGCAATCTTACCACAAACTAAAATCTCGTAGATAAGCATGGTTGGTCACTGGCAGAGCTGAAACGCTATGCTGATATGCAAATCCACACGAGGCTGAATCCCTACCATGGCGAATGATGATCACTTTGTCGAACGGCAGATTCGCGCGATTAATAGGCGTGGTTCTCTATAGGCCCCCACTGTCGGTGAAGTCGATAATATGCCGGCTGACGTCCTCAGCCTTGGTAGATGAGGAAGTGGTCATTCTCTTTCTCATAAAAAGGTGCACTACTACTTCACTAATAGCACGGAGTGGATTGTTGTTATTCTCTTCATCCATTCGTTCTTTCTCTCTTCAACTCTACCTCACAAGAAGCAAGAGGGAGCGAATATATCTGGCTAAATTGTCCCGCGTTGCGAAGGTCCCGCCTTGAGGCTGTGCCTAATGTGAGTAAGCCCTAATATTCCCGCTGGTTTCAGCTCCGACATTATTGGCTGAATTGATATGTATGACCTTGGGGACTAGCCAGGAATAGTTACAGCTCTACGAAACTGAAGGCTTAGTACCCTACGCCACTAGGTTTCAGATATCTTTCCATATATTTCTATCGCTGATTCAGCACCAACTGGTGTATCTTATACATTATATAGAAAGTCGCTGTTCGTGAGATGTTTTCACTGCTCTACTGAAGTGGGATGAAGCAACTCCTACGTGGTACCGTTAAGACTGCTAGGATAAAGCTATCAAACGTCGTCATAGGTTAGTCTATTGGAACTTGCATTGGCACGCAGAACAGCTGCCGAGAGAGTATTTTGAATTAAGAATGCCTCAATCATCCGCAAATAGGCATTGACCGACAGGACTCGGGAAAGTTATCTTCTGGCTGTTACAGTCGCCCGTATATCCTGGATACAAACACTAGATATTCGCGACTAGAAAAATTGAAACTCCCGCTGCCCATGCTTGTATTCTGCGCCCTAGACATACAGAGTGACCAGTAGCGGGCGCTCCACTTTTGGAAGAACATGTATACTAAAATGGGATATACGCAGAGACAATTATCGCCCTAGACTCGGCTGAAGCCGCTCTCTGTAGGTACAATATCAGCCGACTTGTGGTTGGTTCTTCTACTAATCCACAGAGATGCACCCTCATATCATCTGAACAAAGTGAAACGCATGTGGCTCTGTAGATATGCATTGGTTAACAAGGCGGGAATCCTCCGATGCCAAGTGACGATCAATAAGGGTAATCCTTATGCATAGCCTTGCGGGGAGACGCTAATCTTACACACAAACGGCAATTATGCCGATCGTCGGACCTATATGGGTACAGCGCATGGATCGACATGGCCGTGGTTTGAGAAGCCCATATATTTCTCATCTATGTGATGCTGGCACGATCGTGTCACGCGACCAAGAACAACCCTCATCGACCACAATACTCAAATACCTAACACTGCTGCGAGCACTATCCGTCGCTTCTATTGCCCTAGAAGTTCGTTGTATTAGCCCGTGTCTCCATTTCTCCGTGTGGAAACCATGAACAAGCTCACCATATTAGTAGCCTGCATTCCGATGCCACATCCAGGGGGCAATCGGTTCATATTTTCTGTGTTAATCGGACAGCATTGAGATTATTGTTTTCCCCTTGCCGAATAGTTATAGACATTCTAACCAAGTACAGAATAGCTATAAAATGCTACGATTTTTAGCGTATGTGACTATATCTATATGTCATCAGATCTGCCGTCCGATCACCTTTGCCGCTCTCCTTAGTGCAACTCCATCATTTTGTTTGGTGGAGCTATTCACACGCCCGATGAGCCCGATGCGCCCTATACGTCTAATACGCCCAACACACCCCTTTGTTTCATGACCATGAATTTCATTTGTATAAAACTTTAATGAAATTAATGCATTCATATTGGACAACCTTCAATTCTCTTCTCTGATCAGAAAAAGCATAGTATTACTAAAACAATATTGTATTAGACTCACATAACGTAGAAAAGTTCTTTCCAAATTGCCGGGGCTTTCATTGTTAGTTCAGTGGCAACACATACCAATTAGCTGTAGACAAAGTTTCCCAGGTTTAATTACAGCGCACTACCTACCTTCTAACTATAGAATTACTTAATGAGATTGAGGGAAATAACTTCAATAGCCAGACTGCCCTAAATCCTGGGGCATGAGAGAACAATGACTATCATCTAAAGAGTCCAAAAGAAGAGATGGAAGAATTTTATTTAAGATCAGTCGCTGATAACGGAATAGAATTAGGTTGACCGAGGCCACTGTCAAGAGCGCCAGTATTTTCTACAATTCAGTTCTACAGACATTCGACATCCATCTCTCACTGCAAAGCAACTACGAATTTCAGTCACGCGATTGTCCTTATGACCTTGTCGGTCAGCGTTCTCGGCGGCGCTGCAAGTCCTGCAGAGTAAGACCAGACCACCTGGCGTATTGCAGATTGTCTCGATAACAATGAAAAAATCCACCGTGGCTACCTAGACTTATATGCCTGCTTTAAGAATACCGGGACGCTCTTATCAGTGTGGAGAAGTATGTATACGACCTTGCTGCTTATACTATTCTGCTTTAGCTAACAGACCCCAGTGGAAACTTCCTTAAAGATAACACGTATATACTCCTGCCGCTCAAATTATATACTTCCGCTAATAGATATTAGGACTGATCAAGGAGATTTTACATCTGCATGCAAAGGCGGCAAGCTTCAATAACAGCTTGGGCTAGGAGTTACGAGATCGAGTGCGCGTGTCCCATGAAAGACCAAAGCCGCTCTACACTGCGGGCGGCAAACTTGGGTAGATATTCCAAGCAAATCCAGCATGCAATCCAATTTTTTATAGAGAACCTACAGACAACACTGGCTCGAACCAAAATGGTACATTGCACTGTTTCAATACCGCCGGGGGGAGGTAGCCTAGCTCTAGCAAGACCAAGCCTGGTTTCAACCACTTCTTGTTTGTATGTTAGTGTACATTGTTATCAATTCAGTAAATATCGCACTCAGAAATGGATGGCATGCTCTATAACAGTGATTCCACGAAGAGCAAGAGACACGAGTAAGAGAGTGATAGGCCACTTGATGTTGAATATAGTCATCCTCTTCGACCGGAAGTTGAGTGGTTGAGTGGGTTAGAGGCCAGACTCAGTTGACGCCTGCCAAGCCTAGATCCGAATTGCAGTTATTGAGGCCAAGCTACAGTTAACATTGATAGAAATTGGTAGGAGCAAACTCTCGTTGAAGCATCAAGATGTACTGGACTTTGTTAGGTTGAGTTTCCAACTTTGCCATGAGAGCTTGAGGTGAAATAACAGCCACAAGGGAATGGGAGTGGCCACACTGCGCGAGCATTGCTGATGAGAAGCCTCAGTTTGTATCTCCAAGTTTCGCTCGAACAATCTACCATTAACCTAGAGTCACGTTACCAGAGCACACTGTCAAATGGACAAGCTTGTCATGGAATACACTCGGCAAGGAGAAAAGAAAAAGAAAATCTCGCTTACAGACTCCCAAAAGATGTGATTGGCATCGTCAACGAAAACTTTCGTCTACGTGGGTTTGACAGGTTAACATCCCGCTATTGCCAGTGTACGGGTGATACTGGCAAACACCATAACTGGAGGAGTTCAATATTAAAATTCGCGGAAAGCGGAAAAAGACAGCCTACCATAGCGTAACACCTTTGCTTCGACCTGTCAGAATATTAGACCGAGGGACATGAGGGCTGCCACAAACTCTCGTCGCGCCGAAGCAGCCGGACCATGGGTATTCAGAGTGTCGAGCAT
>MBFL02000147.1:0-82417 GCA_001696595.2 Aspergillus hancockii | reverse complement strand
TATTCTTTATGTTCGACCTTAAGGCCTGCTAGATGCAGATTGCCCAGCTGTAAGTGGCATTACCACTGATGCATCTTGTCAATCCTTTCTACTTGGCGTAGCCGCATTGAGATATATGCGGCGATGCGCATGCTATAGTACAAGTATTTTCACAACTATATTGGCTCCCAGCACTCTGTAACTCAGATTCCTGCCGCCCTCATACCTTCCTAACTTCTCTAGATCTCGCAATGTTCTTTTCCAACCTCTTCAGTACCAACAACACTACCAAGTCCCAGTGCTGCGCTATGTGGAACGCAAACACGCTCACTATTCAACCATCTACTTGCCTGGCTAGCCCTTCTTCTATCATCCAGGTCGTCGACTAGCAGCCTGTTCGTACCCTCCTTAGCGTCTCTGACTTGCATTGTTCCTATAACTGATATAACATCCTCAGCCTGACCAGGAAAGGATGGTCATGCGTCTCCGCGGAGGAAGTGGAGGTGGTGGAGGTGGAGGTGGAGGTGGAGATGGTGGCAACTCTTCTATCATTGGGTCTGTTTGCCTTTTTCCTCTTAAGAAGCTCTGCCTGGATTATATTAACCATCTTGCTCTGCTCTTAGGTTCTGCGCTCGTACAAGATGTGAGAAGACACTTGGTTGTAGATGCTGTCCCCGATGGTTTTGCTGTTGCGGTTGTTGTTGTATGGGATAGCAATGTCAGAGAATGGGTCTCATCAACCCATGGATCAGCGATGCATAATAGATATACAATACTATGGAATTATGATTTTTCAACATCAAATATATCGCCAATATATACGTATGTAAACCTAGCATAAAATATATCTTTAATATATACTAGACCTACAGCTTGGTATAAGTCGATATAAAGTAGGCTGACGAATGGCTACGTGAGGTTATGTCACTCTAGGCATAGCAGAAGAACATGAATCAAATCACGTCAGATCCGATAGTTCCTGATCAACCCTCATCTACATCATGTTGACGGAAAGCTAGCGAAACATTGACACTCTACCGCTCACCTCCGCTACCCACCTCTATACACAAGGAACAACACCCCATTCTCCATACCCAGCTACACAATGCTCTCTGCATCTCACATCGGCAAATATCAGCACTCGCCATGATGCTTCCTAACGATGAGCGGGTTTACCCACGACTAAGGTAAGTCACCCCGCCAACAATCCTATTCTGGTTTCTCAATTGATATCATATGACCAGGGTTGTCCGCGAACGGTACGCTATCTTATCAAAAGTGCCCATATCTAATTTCTCCAACTGAAGCGGTATTTATAGCATGTATCCTAGTGATAGGACGGCGGATCCCTGCTCGTCATCGCGGTTAGCTATACTTTTCAAAGTTCCAGCCCCTCATTTCCTCCAACTAACGTCTTCCACTTCATGGCATAAGGGGTTCAGCTCCGCGATGCTTCGACCCCAACTGCCCTGCAGCACGCCAGCGTAGACCCCCCAATATATACGCAATGGACCCGTACGACGCACCCGACTATCGTCAGCTGCACCGACAGCATCTGTAGCTAATTCCTTCCTACTCATATAGGCCTTCTCCATGGCGGGTTCCCAGGTGCGATGATCCTCCCCTCCCCCGAGTACAGCGACTCACGCCCAGATGCATCTAGATGGGTGGAGCCTCCCCCCAGTCCCAGAATTCCGACCCCAGACCCCGAGAATACTGTATCGGGCAGTCCGGCCTTGTAAGCCGTCTTGTCCAAGGTTTCGGGGCCTGGTTTACTCTAACGGGTGGATATAGTTCCCTTGTACCTAGTGAGCCCGGGGGTTCTCCCGTGGGGGGAGTCCCAGAGTCTCCACTGAGGTCTATTAGTGAGGTTAGTTCGAAGAATAGCGTTAGGAGCGCTAATAATAAGGATGAGAGTGAGCAGTGGGAAAGCAACGGGTATGAATCACTCCTTTCCCCCATTTACTTGAGTTGTCCAGTAGGGTGGTCTGTTGTTTGCTGAGCTTGTACAGTTTCAGTGATGTGGAATTGGCGGAGAAGTCGGAGAAGTCGGAGAAGAGGTCCGAAGAAGCTTCATCTAAATTGGAGGACTTGGGGGACCTGGGAGAGTTTGAGCGGTTGTCATTGCAGGATTCATAAAATTCAGCCGTGGTTAGTTGCAATTTGCAAATGAAATTGGGTATCATTAATATCTATTGGTCTAATTTACACAGCGACCGTATTTCTTAAGGTGTTAATCTATACTTGCCTTTAAATAACCGAAGCAGAAAGAAACTTAAAATGGGAAAAATCATAGTCCTCGTTGCATCTTCCACCGCATGATAAAGGCAGCAAATGGGAAGAAAACAAGAGATGCACCGATCCATGCGAAAAGAACGCCAAAGTCAAGGCCGATCCGGGAATGTACCCCGAAAAGGATCGTACGTAACGCTTCGACAACTGTTTTTCGTAAGTATTTTGAGATTATTCTGTAGGTGAACAGCAAACTTACTACGATGCAAGGGCCATGCATAGCCCCATCGGAAAAAGCCCGGAGCCAGATCTAGCGCATAGAATCCTGTTGCAACGTTGCTAATCACCCAGAAGATGAGGAACAGCGAACTCCAGGGGAATCCTAGGATCATGGCCATGTTCTCGAGAGGGAAACCGAGAGCGCTCATGCCCACCCAGTTCAACATCCAGAATACCATAAACGAGCCATGCCCATAGGCGTTAGGGTTGTTGGTAGCAACTGTATCCGGCGCCGGAGAGTTGCTGAACGGGATCTGGAAGGCCAACGATACAAACGAGTAGAATAGGGATAGGAAGAAGTATGCCGCGATGTTGGAACAAATGCGCCAGAGCAGCCACTGCGGAATCTTCAGCGGCGGGTGGTTGCCCTTGATGAATTGTGCGTGGACCGGCATGAGGAATGGGAAGTTGAAAAAGGCAATGATGATCAAATAGATCAGACCGATGGACACCGATGGTGTCGCGGCAGCCGGTCCGAATGGTCGAAGATCCATCGTGTTGAAACCAATTGCCGGGTTGATGGCTTGTGGTACGCGCGAGATATTCAATGATTCCTCAGCAACCGTCTGTACCCAGCGAGGCCCGAACTGTGCCAACACAGCATTTCCGAAGGCTGCCAATCCCGGCGTAATATAGTTGGAATAAGTGCTTTCGTCACGAGCAGTGACAACCACGAACTGTGCTGCCCCCGTGGGATCGTATGAGGAATTTCCGCTCGTCACGGCATTGCGGAGCAGAGTCGTCGCATTGGGGTTGACAATGATAGCCGCGTATGCGTGTTCATCATAAACGCCTTGCCGAACGACCCAAGGATCGTTGTCGAATTCCGAAGGAGATTTGATTGTATAACCCAGACGGCCGTACTTCGGGGTTTCGATCAGGTTCTCTGCGATGCTCGTCACGACTGGTCCCACGATCGGCTTCGTATCGCGATAAGGCTCGGCCATCCCATCAAAGTTGACAACCCAGACCGTTAACGAGTGGAGATTCTGCTCGACGCGAAACTGGACGGCCCAGAACAGGGAAAGGATACAAAGGATGAAGGTGCAGAGCATTAAAACTATATGAGGATATAGTTCAGTAACCTTCCAGCATCACATACCTTCACGGAACATGCTCTACTCACCTGTGCGGGCCCATTGGTGGAACACTTGACGCCGAACCGACTTCAGCGCTGGATCGAAAAAGGAGACCGCGGTGAGTGGTGCCATTCCACCCTTCTCGCTGGCTTCGCCAATTTCCGTCTTCTCGCTCATCTTGACGGTAGTCCTTGCCGGATAGAGATAAGTAAGAAGTGGTCCAAAACGCCAGCTGGTGTTGGGACCACGCCAAGGATGACGAGACCCCTGTGGTATTTATCTAAATTAACTAAATTAAAACCCGATCGCTATTTAGTCAGATCAGCTTTTTCTAGATGTAAAGAGTCGGACAACACTCGGGATATTTTCTAATTTGGGCATCTGCAGCGCTAATTGGCCCGGACTTTAAGCTTTAAGCCGGCCAGCAAATGGCTCCTGACTAATCTCGGAATTACGGCACGTGTCGATCTTATCTCCCCGTCACCTGATTGGCTCCTCAGGCAAACATCGCGGCGAGTGTTCCATGAGCATTTTAATAAACCCCGAGTCTCATGCACAGTGGCATGCTTCTGAGCTATGTGCAAACTGTCAAACTGCATCAACGGCTTAAGGTTTCTTACGATCAAGAATTGTCTTTCCGGCATGCTCGTGCTCGCTATCGGGCTCAACGAAAGGCGAAGGCCGAGCGCCAAGGTCAGCGACCTGGGGCTCGGCCCGATATTATCAATCTTTTGCTTACGATGAGGGGCTTCCAAAATCGAGTCAGAGTATATTCCACGTCGCATCGATACTGACACCTTAGAAGTTCGTGAAAGATCTATATGTGTGCCGAGGGAATCACATCAAATAGGTACTTTCGTTTCGTACACTGATCTTTATCTCATAATACTGGTTCATAACTAAATCCTTCTTTCTGCAATCTCGCCCTGATTCGTTATTGGCCCATGTCTCCACCGTTTATGGCTTCGCCTGAGTGTTCAATGCGTCACATACATCGTTAACCATCCCTCAAACTCTTGCAGACTATCCGAAAGTCCATGGCCAGCGCAACCATCGCAGCTGCACCGCCAGCAACCAACTGCGCAGCGCCAGTGGCCAAGATCATAGCGCCGTTTCCACTAGGACTAGTACTGGGAGTGGGCGTGGGATAAGCGGGGGGTAATGAAGATTGAGAGGACGACGACGAATTGATGATGCCGAAGATCCTGAGCCAGCACTACCAGTAGCAGAGGTAGTCGATGAAACGGCGGTAGCGCTGGCAGAGCCAGTTTCGGTCGCGGTGATGGTAACGAGTATCTTTCTAATGTAGGTGGTATCGGTGATAGTCATGCTACCACTCATACCGGCAAAGGCGCTGGTGAGTTCGCAGGACACAGTGGTGGTACCGCTGAAGGAGCAGGTTTCAGCGACAGTGCTGAAGTGTGTTAGCACTGTTGCTTTTTCATACCGCTGCATTATGAGGCATGGTGGTGATGGCACCTGCGAGGAAGTTACTTCCCACGGTCATCGTGTAACCCTCGTCGGGGATCCAGCAGGCGCCTTCATCGTCAAACGATGCAGCCATGTCGGTAGCCTTAGCACTGCTCCGGCGGAAGATGCAGTTTCAGGGCAGTTGAAGACCATGGTAGTACAGGGGCCTGCTGTCTGGAAAAGTCAGACGAAATTCCTTCAGGATTAGATGGAATGTGTTACAGTGCCAACGAGCTGGGCCTCGGTGGTCATGGCCATGGCGTCACTGTCTGGCAAAGTGATGGTAACAACATCGTCAGCAGCGAGCACAGCCGTGACGGTGGCCAGAAGGGCCAGAGAGCGGATGACCTGGATATGCATGGTGGTATATTATGCTGAGGTGATTGAACTAATCTGGCGTATAGGAGTATATGTAGGAAAACGAAAACACTGTCTAGTCAAATTTGACTGAAGAGGAAGAAGGGTGATTTCTTTGACTGAACTTGACTTTAATCGCCAGGGCGATGGGGAAGGTTATGAACGAGCCACGAGGATAAGGCCGACCTGCCTTGGGCGAAGCATCTTGAGGAGATTTAATTTCCGTGAGAACACAATGCTGGCTTTGATTGGGGGTGAGACGAGCAACTGCTTCTCATCGATAAAGCAAGTCCCTCTTGCGGCTGGAATAACCACAGGAGACAATGCTTCAATTCAATCCATCTGTACGTATCTAGGAGCCAAGATCCAATATTCACTAGGTTACCATCTACAGTCCTCGATATCACTCCCAACACTACACAGGGAAATGGCGTGGCGTTTGATCCCAAACATCTCCGTACATACCAAAAAAAAAAAAGACACAACCCAGTTGACCTTGAATTGGTCGACCAGCTCAACTATTAAACTCCGTCCGTCTTCTTTGTCTGACACCAGATACTCGCACATTATTATTGCTACTTTCAGACAGGGTTGACCGGCAACTGAAGTTAGCCTATAACGCATGGTCCCTGAAGACCAATAGCCCGACGCTAAATGCAAACGCCCTACATTAGTGTCGCCCGGGTCTTTAGTACTCAGTTGCGGAACATTAGCTATCTACCTATCAATTCTATTTGCTATTTCATATTTTCTTTGTTTAGGTCTGTATCACCCAGATTACAGAGGGTGCCGGCAGTAGAGGATGGTTTTCGGATAGACCTGGGGATCTAAATCGTCTACCTGATTTTTTGCAGGCTGAAGGAACGTACGCTCTTTAGCAAAGAAATTTTATACTCTTTAGGAAAGAACTTTTATACTCGGAGAACGAAAGGGACAATGTAACCCTCTATCATGGTGTCAACTAGATATCTGACTCATCTACCCCGTGGAGTCCGAGCGTTATTGATCGTCAAGCGCTTAGTTTGACACCTGGCAAGCGATATCTAATCGTCTAAGTCTCAAGCGCTGCCATAATCCTTCGCACAGCCTCACTTAGATATCCCTGTGGCTGTGAGAAGACTATTCTAAACCAACCACCGTGCTCTGAACCGAATAAAGAGCCACTCGCCAAGAATACTTTCTTTTGCAACAAAAGCTCCATAACCCTGTCACTGACATCATCCTCCTCCTTCACATCGGGATGCAATTCGCGATATTTTTTTCCCAAGTTCATCCAAATGAAGAAAGCTGCATTGCAGCCAGTCGAGTATTCAATGCCATCACTCCTGAGCTGCCGCACAACAAAAGCATAATTCTCAGAGAGCTTCTCCTGGTTTAACCGAATATACTCATCCGTGAAATCAAAGTCCTCAAGTACACGAGCCGTCAAATGTTCCGAGATCCCAGACGCATAAGAATACAGCCCGACACTCCTCAACGCCCCAAGCATGGCACGGTTCGCTTGCGAGATAACAATGCCAAGTCGAAGTCCATTCGCGCCAAAGTCCTTGCTCGTGCCCCATAGTACATGAACCAATTGGGGATCGATAATACCGGCAAGGTCAATTGACAAGGCTGATTCGAAACCCACAGGCCGCGGGCCCTCGTCGACGGTATTTTCCCAGACGGAAAGTGCATAGATCTCGTCGCTGATGAAGTGGACTTGATATTTCTGGCAAAGGTCCATCAATTTCACTATCACGTGTCTTGGGTAGCAACGTCCTAGGGGATTGTGAGGATGGCAGAGTACCAAGGCCTTCACTTTCCGGCCCGATACCTCCTGGAAATTCAAGAGAGCCTGTTCATACTTCTGAACAGCATCCAGGCTAAACGGATCGCAACCATCGAAGCTCACGGGAACGACTGTAGCCCCAGGTCGCAACGACAGGTCCGGTATAAACGTCCCGTAATATGGCCTTCCTAGAAGAATTCCGTCGCCAGGGTCCGCAAAGGCCCAAGACAGGTGCTCGATAGCAGACGAAACACCGTTTGTAACGAATAAATGGTCGGGTTCCACCGCATTCAGCGGCTGGAAGTGTTTATTGACAAATGCAGAAACAGCCTGCTTCAATCGTACTGACCCCGTCGGCCCATCGTGATATGTGAGTAGTTTGGCAGGGAGATCGAGTTTTCTATTGATGAAGCTCAACAGGTGGTCGTGCATCAGGACATTCTCTGCGACTCCGACGTTCACGAATCCATTTGGGTTCGTCGATTCACACCACAGATCATTCATCACATCCCACATGAGATTCTTTGACCCCGCTACCACGGCGTTTTGGGCCCGTTGGGAGATAGTGGCTGCCTCTGACTGCGCCATGATGGAAAATGGTGTTTGAAAACAAAAAAAAAAAAAAAAAAAACCGGAAGGATCCGTTGGTAAATTGAATCTTGAGAACCTCGGGCACAACCAAGTTTTATATTGCAGATGATACAATACTTGGCTGGCTCCAGCCCTTGTGTATACTTCAACGGCCGACTTTTCGGCCTTAACGGTTACGGACGGTTACGCTCGGATCAGTCTCCGAAGAATGGCCGAGACATGATCATTCACTTAGCTGGAATGTACGGAGTTGAAGTTAACGCGCTGCGAAGTGCCAATGATTTATTGGGGGTGGAAGACTAGAATGTAGACTGATAGAGACAAATTCCGCTACAAGAATTAAGATTGCTGAAGGAAAGAAATTTTCATAATGGGGACGATCTGGTGATTCAGACAAAGATTTAAGCTTTGCTCCAGTTCGGCGATTGCACTCTAGACACTATGGTTCAGGTCGACTTCGTTGTAATTATGAAATCCGATGACTGAAATAAAGTATGGATGATTCTGAATTGGATCGTAACTTTGTTTGATACTTAAGAGCAACCCTGGTAGAAAATAGTGTGAAGCTTGATACACGGATAGCTCGTAGACGATATATATCTACGTCGCTTACGGATACCAACGCCACTACGATTACATATAGATAAATTCAAGTTAGACGAGCATACGGGACTAAGATCTATGTTTCTTTATTTGCAGCAATGTCTCCATACCTGCTACGCTAGCATAACCAAGTAAGAACGCATGGTCTAAGCGCCATGGGTCTTGCTTGGGAAGCACCATGGAGACCTATTTGATAAAAATAGAAGTTCCCACGGTTGTTTCTCTCTTTACTTTCAAATAAGATAAAGTACGCTGTAGAATTATGTACTTTAGACTTCTGTCGTGCGCGACATGAGGTGAGCAGGTGGTCCTAATGGACATATCCAAGCGTATGCGGCGCCGCTGAAGACGGGGGAGAGGTGTTCTTGTATAAAGTGCGAGTTCGGAACAGATTCTACAGAAGTATCTTCGTCTCTGTATGCCATCCAAAAGCGGTAATCCAAACAATTGTTGATCCGAAAGATAGAGCGCGATCGGATACGGCTAAACGTTGTGCTTCTAGTATAAAATTGATAGCTGCAAGATAGACCCGACCTTGCACACGCATAAAAATCTATTACTGAGACAATTTTAAAATTCCGGTATGACCCACTGCTATTGAAACAATTTTTGATTGAGGAAAGGAAAAGTAAAACCTAAGAAATCATCACCATGGCGCATTCCCAGCAATGATTCGTATAATGCCCGCAAATAAGGACAACACATAAGATGGTAACAAAAGACATAGCGTCCCACGGCGGTATGCAATAATAATGACAATGGGAAGAAGATAAGTCACCAATAGGAGAAGACATAGTAGAAACAAAGGATTAAAGGGAATACTCCGCCACGTCTGTAAGTGGGATGCTGAGAAGAAGAGGTATCTGTACAGACGTTTCACATAATGCAAATTCTAAAAGGCGTTTACTCGGGCTTGCGTCCAACCATGAGGTACATGGGGGTGAAGAGCTTCTTCTCACCACCTGCCACGAGACAGTCTCCGGCCACCGCCAGACTGTCGGCAGTCTTCTGGGAGCCCTGAGGGAAGAGACCGATGCGTTCCATGGCACCGACAAAGCGATGGGCGATGCCACGTCCCCACCAGGTCATACGTGCGATCGTGAGGAAATCCCAAGGCGAGGTCATGTGCTTGAAGGAGCCAGCCAGAGGGTAGTACCAGGGGACGGCGTCAGGGCGATCAGCCAAATCTTCATGGTGAAGAACCTCGAATCCGGCGTTCTTAAAAGCGCGGAGACCCTCCTCCACCTTGACCATGTTGGAAATACCATCTCCTTGTTCGATACCGAGACGGATCTTGCGGTGCTCGGCGTTGTCGTTGTCGTATTCGTCAGTCATGAGCCATTCGTAGACACCAAATGTACCGCCGGGCTTCAGGACACGGAAGATCTCCTTGTAGACACCCTCCAGCTCAGGAGCATGGCAGGTGGCCTCAATGGCGTAGACGGCATCGAATGTGTTATCGGGGAAGCTCATTTGCATGAAGTCGCCCTTGACGAAGCTCAGTTTGTCGCTCAATCCCTCACGCTCAGCATAACGAGTCGCACGTTCAATCTGGTAGTCATTGTTGTTCAGGCCGACGACGTTGGCATCGGTGAACTTGCAGATCTCGCGAGCGGGACCACCGACACCGCATCCAACATCGAGGACTTTCATGCCTCCCTTGATGCCGGTCTGGTGGGCCAAGTAGTGCTCGTGGCGGGCAATGGCCTGGTGGAAGGGCTCGCCCTGGGCGAAGCGGCAGAAATGGAACGAAGTGCCCCATCCGTATTCGTAGAAGTCGGTCGCAAGGTTGTAGTAACTAGACAACGTTAGAGAGGAACTCTTTGGTAAAAGTCTGGGCTTTAAAAGACATACTGTCTAGTCAAGGTCGCATATTCTGCACGGCGGGCCTGTCGCGATGGGGAATGGTTAGACTACACAAAGTTCGATTCCGAAGACATGAAGGGATGTCATACAGCGCGGGTCTCCTCTGTCTCATCGGCAGCATCCTTGTTGTCCCAGTGCTTGAAGTATTCCTCCACAGCAGCCTTCTGTGCCGCAGCGTCCTTTCCGCGCATGGCAGCGAAACCACCGGTAGCCTGAGAGGACTTTCCGTGGAGGACGCGATTGAACTCCGCATCGCGGGTATGGTTCTCTTGTTCCAAAGCAGCGGGAGCCATTGTTGAGAGCAATTGACTTGTGTGTTGAAGGTCAAAAAGGGGTGAATCGGTGCAGGGCCAGAGATAAGAATTCGGCAACGACCAACTGGGGACTTCTGAGTGATTTATAGCCCACGAAGCAACGAATGAAAATGATGTAGCCTGATAAGCAGTCAAAGAAATGAAAGACGGGAAAGAGAAAGAAGAGAAACGGAGACAAATTAAGGGAAAGAGATGAAGACAGCAGACCGGATCGACAAAAAAGAAAGGAGGCGGAAATGGGACTAGACTGGTACCTGGTGCTACAGGTTTGAGTCGTTTGACACTTCCCCAGCCAATCATCGCCGCCACGCTAGCCACCCAACCAAGAAGCGGCAGACTAGACTGAATGAGGCCATCTGGGGTTCTGGCCCTGGCACCGGATATATAATCTTCCGACCCTCTTCTGGGAAGTCACATGTGAGAATTCGTCGTATTTGCGTATTCGCGGTCGCTGGAGATTAAAAATGAACATGATTTGGTCTGACCTGGTTGCTGGTGGAACCAGAGCAACGTTCGCTTGGACACCTAATCTTCAATAATAGAATCTTATCGATTAGAGTCTCCACACTCTTCTTTGGAAAAATTTCGACCTCTGCCGTCTCCCTGGAGAACATCACGTGGCCGTCAGCCTTAGCTCAACAGGATAGCCACCTGAGCCACACCACCCAGCCACAGCATCAGCAAACGCTGCTATCGATAATCATCATTCTTTGCCCGCTCAAGGCACCAACTCGCCATAGACTCCTTGCTCCTGGTCTCCGCGCCATTCGAGCTGGGATAACGATACTCTAATATGCCTCCCGCTCAGATCAAACAAGATCTCAATCGGTCAGGATGGGAGACGACTGATTTCCCCTCCGTCTGCGAAAATTGCCTCCCCGACAATCCTTACGTACAGATGCTGAAGGAGGATCATGGCGCAGAATGCAAGATTGTGAGTTGCACCATCTAAAATTGTTTCTCAACTTACTAGATTTTGCGTTGCTAACATGGTCGAAGTGCACCCGTCCTTTCACCATTTTCCGCTGGAAAGCAGACCGTACTGCGCGCACCAAGAGAACGGCCATTTGCTTAACCTGCGCCCGTCTGAAAAATTGCTGCCAGTGCTGCATGCTCGATTTGTCGTTCGGGCTGCCGATCGTAGTTCGTGATGCTGCGCTAAAGATGGTGGCCCCGGGCCCCGAAAGCACAATCAACCGTGAATACTACGCACAGGAACACGAGAAGGAGATCGAAGAAGGGCGCGGTGCCGTTGAAGGGTACGAGAAAACCGACGAGAAGGCGCGTGAGCTCCTTCGGAGACTGGCGAACAGCGAACCCTACTACAGAAAGCCTCGTCAACTCGAGGCGCCGGCGGACGAAGAAAGCGAGAAACCGTCTTCAAGCGACGCTCCAGTGGTACACAGTCGTTACGGTAATGGCCCAGGACCAATCCGCACGAGTGAGAGCAGAAGGGGCACAGCTTTACCGGGACGAGGACGCGGAAACATGCACGGTGGCCGTAGCGGTAGTCGCCCGTTCCCCGGCACGGCTCAGTTACCACCTACGCGAGAGGATATCCTCCCCCCTGCAGATCCAAATGTTACTTCACTCTTTGTTACTGGTGTTGAGGATGATCTTCCAGAGCACACGCTGCGTACTTTCTTCTCGCAATTTGGACAGCTCCGGTCACTGGTTTGTTCCCATCGCGCTCACTCTGCGTTCGTGAACTTTGCCACTCGTGAAGGTGCCGAAGCGGCTGCGAAACATTGTCAAGGAAAGGCTGTCATTCAAGGATGCCCACTGCGAATCCGCTGGGGGAAGCCGAAGCCGTTGGATAACATGGAACGCGAAGAACGTATGAAGTATGCTCGCGAGGGCCGCTCGGCCGGTTCGACGGCGAGGGGCGGTAGCTCCGGTAATAGAGCAATCACCGCAGCTGGCGAGATCGGCAAACAAGAGAAGCCCCGGGGTTATGCTGTTGCTCCCCCTCCCGGTAGCGGTGAAATTCAGTATTCTAGCTTGACTGGTGACTAATTGATGAATTGCACGTTGGCATGTTCATAACTTGTCTTACTATTTGAGGTTTTGGGATTTCAGGATGCATCACTTTGTAGGTTCAGAGCAGGCGTTAATTTGTGTGTCTATTCTTTACATTTATATCTTCAATCAAAATACCCCAAGAGACGCCGAAGGAGAGAAAAGTCGGGTATATTATAATACAATGCAAATATGCTGCAGTCATCGTCTCCGTCCACACTATAGATTGTAGAAGACCCCTGATGTCCACCACTGCGAGAAAGCTTATCAGCTATTCTATTCTATGAGGAACATGCCTTATGGACCTTGATATTTTTCCCCGCATGTTTAATCGAGTCGTTATCACCACGCTCGATATCGTCATGAATCCGGAGTTCTAGATGAGCGTAAGCGTTAGCCTCAATCTCTATCTTACTCGTACATGCCACCACGCATCATATCAAGTAACACATACCCCACTTCTCAGACTCTTTGCCTTCTTCCTTGACTCCTTGCACGATATTATGTTTCAGGATGTTCGCCACTTCAATGGCATGGTTGATCTGCATGGGGGTATCGATGCCTACGCGGCTGTGGTCGTCAAAGTTCCGACGGGCTTCTTGACGAGCGGCCAAGAGCACACGAGTGTCCTCTATGGGAGTACGGATTAGCATTCGACTGTCTGGGTGCATGAGACAGATCACCAACCATGAAATGCAATGCGAGTAGCGCGGAGAAGTTGACGGTAGGCGCTTCGGGCCGAAAGCTGGGAGGCCATTTTGCTGTAAAATAGGATAATTAAAGTCGAGAGGAATTGTGTGAAGGGATTATCTTTCTTCAATCGTTGTCGCTGCAACAAATTCACGGGTTTGCGGCGATCCCAGTATCTCTCAGATTTTGATGTTTAAGGATTGGACAAGATGGAGTGGCACAAAACGTACGTATGTGCAATAATGCCAAAAGAGTGCTGTATGAGAATGCGACAATCCACAAAATATGTCAGCGTATGGAAGCCAAAGTCGTGAAAGGTCAATAATTGTCGGTCCCTCGTCAGGTCAACCGACGAACTTCGATGACCTCCGAAACATCCGGCGTGTAATTGGCCGACCAGGAAGCGGCAATTCGGGGCAGAAAAAAAAAAAAACCGCCTAAGCAATTTTCTGCCGTTCCGCCCCCAATTCATTATTATCGTCAGCACACAATCTTGGGTTTTCATTCCCTTATCGTCCTCGGAGCACAAGAACATCCATTGGCTTCGACTCAGACAAAATGACCTCCGTTCAAGTCGTTAACATCTCTTTGCCCTCCCTCACTGAGGGTTGGACCGCCGAAAAGGACTTCAAGGCCGTCGGCACTGTGTCTGCTGCTACCCAGAGGAATGTTGAGCCTGTTGGCCCTCACTTCTTGGCCCACGCTCGCAGAGTATGTCTTTCAACCCTATGAAGCCGGAGATTCATGTCTCATGCCGGATCCGACGACGTTATATGCAATCCATTGACCCAGTGCTAACAACCCTCCAGAAGCGTCACCAGCGCACTTTCTCTGAGGACGAGAGGCTGCAGGCCCAGCAGAATGTCAAGAAGACTGAGGAGGATGACGATGACACCATCTCCGAGCCCGAAGATCCCATGATGCTGTCCCGGGATGCCAAGGATTGGAAGGTATGTTTAGCGGCTCTGGTTCTTCATTAAACTAAACATTCCGGTAACTAACGTCTCACAGAGCCAAGATCACTACGCCGTTCTCGGCCTGTCCAAGTACCGCTGGCGCGCCACCCCCGAGCAGATCAAGCGTGCCCACCGCAAGAAGGTCCTCCGCCATCACCCCGACAAGAAGGCCGCCCTCGGCGACCGTGACGAGAACGACAGCTTCTTCAAGTGCATCCAGAAGGCCAACGAGGTCCTGACCGACCCCACCAAGCGCCGCCAGTTTGACTCCGTTGATGAGGCCGCCGAGGTCGAACCTCCCACCAAGAAGGAGGTCCAAAAGGGCAACTTCTTCAAGCTCTGGCGCCCTGTCTTCAAGGCCGAGGCCCGTTTCTCTAAGATCCAGCCCGTCCCTCAGTTAGGTGATGAGAACACCACCTTCGAGGAGCTCGACAACTTCTACAACTTCTGGTACAACTTCGACAGCTGGCGTACTTTCGAATACCTTGATGAGGATGTGCCCGATGACAATGAGAACCGTGACCAGAAGCGTCACGTTGAGAAGAAGAATGCCAACGCCCGCCGCAAGCGCAAGACCGAGGACACTGCTCGTCTCCGTCACCTCGTAGACGACTGTGCTGCTCAGGACGAGCGTATCAAGAACTTCCGCAAGGCTGCTCGTGCCGACAAGGACAAGAAGCGTCTCGAGAAGGAGGCTGAGGCTAAGCGCCTGGCTGAGGAGAAGGAGAAGGCTCGTCTTGAAGAGGAGCAGCGCAAGAAGGACGCCGAGGAGGCCGCTAAGGCTGAGCGTGAGAACAAGAAGAAGGCCAAGGAGGCTGCTAAGAACGCTACCAAAAAGAACAAGCGTGTCCTTAAGGGCTCTGTCAAGGATGTCAACTACTTCGCTGAGGGAGAGGCTTCCGCTGCCCAGGTCGACTCTGTCCTGACCGATGTTGATCTCATCATTAGCAAGATCGACAGCGAGGAGCTTGCCGCTCTGGCTGAGCGTCTTACTACCGCCGGCAAGGACGGTGCTGCTGTCAAGAACGTTTATGCCGAAGAGGCTAAGCGTCTTGTCGGTGCTGGTAAGCTCAAGGAGGGTGAGACCAAGACCTTCTAAAGTCATTACCTGGAGATTATGACAGGAGGATTGCTCTGTGAGGCATTTTGCTAGCGATACATGGTATAGCCAGACCATCATGCCTGGCCATGATCTATAGACAGATAGATTTCCTTTAAAAGATTAATGGAGGCAACGATTTTGATGCACTATATAAGATTGTTCCAGTGCAATTGAGGTACATGTATGAATCCCACAATACTGCCAGTACTTATTAAACATATTCTCTCGTAACTCCTGATACAGATAGATACACCACCATTCCAAAATCAAGACTAAATCAACGAAATCTTCCTCCAAAAAGATTCCGCGTCCCTCTCCCCTCCTTAACAACATCCATCCTGCCCCCCACTGCCGCATCAACACCAACCTCCGCCCCAGATCGCAACAGTAAACCTATGCCCAAAATAAATAACCAAAAAAGCGGAACCCCCAAATAAGTCGTCAAAAACCCACTAACCGTGAACCGAACCGGAAAGAACGCAGTAAACCCGTTACACAACAGCAAGATCACCAGAAGAAACATGCAGATCCAAGCCGCGACGGGCTGAGTATGCGAGCGATAAGGCATGGTAATACCCTGGACTCTACAGGCCTTCCGAAAGCGAAGGAAGATGACACAGCATACGAGCCAGGAAGTATATCTTGATGTATTGGCGTCACCGGCGGCGTTTGAAGGGCAGGTGACGCTCATGGACAGTGTCCTAAGGATGTAGAAGACGACCAGACGGCCGAAGTACCGGCGTGATGCTATGAGGAGGTTCTTCCGGGGATTGCGCATCTCACCTCCCGTGAAGACCATCAGCTCCGGGTCGAAGAAGGAGAAGCCGGTGCCAATGACACCGCCAGTAGCCATCATTCGAGTGTGCCGGAACTTCATGTTTTTTTTTGTGCCTGGTCGTTCGATATATTGAAATTGTTGCCCGGTGGAAGAGCTTTCGACTTTCCCAAGGTCATTGTGCTACTTTTTCTCAACACCGGCATCCTTATTTGCGGAAGGCGAGCTCGGCTTCTCAACCATGGTGAAGAGAAGTTAAGATATTTTCACTAAAAGAATCAAGTGGAGGAAAAGACCCATCGGAGAGTCCTGTAAAAAGGACTCGAATAGACGATAGCTCATGTGCGATATTTAAATACCTAATACGGTGTTACAGGACTCCCCATATCAAGCCAAGTCTTATCACGAGGCAACATGGTCAATCATCATAGATTGAGTATGGCTTCGTAAACCGTCCCCAGCCCTTGACTCCAACGTCCTATCCCTTGAGTCTAGAGTGGCCAGTAGTTGGCCAGTCAAAATGGCGACTGCATTGAGAAAGCATCCGCATCTCGTGACTGCGTTGAGTTGCCTAATCTGGTGAGTATAGAATCTTAGGGCTTGTTTCTTATCAGTGATCTGCTTTGCGGTGGTAAGAGCAGTAGGAAAGTCAAAGGGAAAGAAACTCTGTGGAAGCAAACACCTACTGCAATTATTTTATCATATGATTTCGTTAAGAGTTATTACTGGGGCTAACAATATAAAAGTATCAGATATAGACCCCGCATCAACTGCCCCTCGGACAACTTTCAACTACTGCAACAACATCAATTCGAGCACACAGAGCAAAAATGGGCTCTATCGGAGTTCACGAACAAAACTACGATGTATTGGTTATTGGTGCAGGCCTTTCAGGCCTATACAGTCTGCACCAGACGCGAGAACGCCTGCCCTCCTTGAGCGTCAAAGTCCTCGAAGCGTCAAAGTCCTCGAAGCCGGAGAGAACGCCGGAGGCACCTGGTTTTGGAACTGCTATCCTGGCGCGCGGTTTGACTCAGAAACAATTTCGTACCAATTCTCATGGGATAAAGGAATTTTGAACGAATGGAACTGGAAAGAAACCTTTTCTGCGCAGCCAGATACTCTGAAATACATCCAGCGAGTCTGCGAGAAACACGACCTGTACAAGGACATTCAATTCAGCACCCGAATCAGGTCGGCGCATTGGCAAGATGCGGATCGTACCTGGCTTTTTGTCGACGAGGCTGGCTTTCGCTATCGAGCACGCTTCTTCATTAGTTGCCTTGGTGTTCTCTCCTGCGCAACACTACCTGCGATCCCGGGCACCAACGACTTTCAAGGAGAGTCTTTCCACACATCACGTTGGCCCCAAATCTTCAACATGAAGCGCGACTTCGCCAACAAGCGAATCGGCGTGATCGGAACCGGTGCAACAGGGATTCAAACCATCACCGAAACATCCAAAGAGCCAAGCATAAGCTCGCTCATGGTCTTCCAGCGAACCCCAAACTGGTCGGCACCCCTCCGCAACACCGCAATCACCCCCGAGCAAATGGAAAAATACAAATTAGAATACGATTCAACATTCCAACAATGTGCCTCCACCCCCACAGGCTTCCTTCATCAACTTGACCCCCGCAAGTCCTCCGAAGTGTCACACGAAGAGCGAGTCGCACTATGGGAGAAGCTCTACGCTCAGCCCGGCTTCGCCAAGTGGCTAGGAACGTTCTCCGACACATACACCGACCGCGAAGCAAACAGGCTCTACACCGAGTTCATGGCCGACAAAATCCGACAGAGAGTAAACGACCCCGGTGTGGCAGAAAGCCTGATTCCAAAGAACCACGGTTTCGGCACGCGACGAGTGCCACTGGAAAGCGGCTACTTTGAAGCGTTCAACCAGGACAACGTCCATCTAGTCGATTTGAAAAAGACGCCTATTGAAAGGATCACTGAGAAGGGAATCCTGACGGCAGACGGCAAGGAGCACGAGCTCGATGTTCTCGTCTATGCGACCGGCTTTGATGCGATCACTGGTGCTTTTAGTCCGATCGAGTGGCATGGAAGGGATGACAGACCACTCCTGGGCAATAGTGACAACGAGACAGGAAAACGGGCTGTTTGGCTTGACCATCGGCCGTATACCTACCTTGGCCTTATGGCTCCGTCCTTCCCGAATATGTTCATGGTATTTGGTCCGCATCAGCCGTTTGGGAATATCCCGCGAAGCATTGAACATGCGGTGCAAGTTGTTACTCAGCTGGTGGAGTTCTGCAAGGATGAGAATTACTCGTTTGTTGAGGCGACGGAAGAAGCTGCGGATGGGTGGACTGAACATGTCATCGAGTGTAGCAAGGGTGCGTTGTCAAATGAGATTGATAGTTGGATGACGGGAGTGAACACGAATGTTGTCGGGAAGAAAGTCAGGAGTGTGGCGAGATATAGTGGCAGTGCCGTCGAGTATCGCAAGAAATGCCAGCAGTCTAGGGCAAATGGTTGGAAAGGGTTTAGGTTTGCATAGAATTCATTTTGTCTATTACTTCATGTTTTTGAAATAATGGATTAGTGGCAGCAGTTTCGGATGATAGAAGCTTTAGCCTCTGAAATATATAGTGTAAAATAGGATAGTCTAGTGCAATATCAATATCTACTGAATCACCAGTTGGTGCTTTTGTACAGTTATAACACTTCTGGATTAACACATAGTATTGCTCATAGCCCTATGGACTATAGCGGTATCCTATAAGCCATCGAAGATTGACTAGGTAGGATTGATATATATGTACCTATACGTACCGGATTTTCTACAATATCGTAGCTTTCCTGTTTTGAACGCCGCTGCTTTAGTGAGGGTACTCAGGGCCGTGCTCAGTGAGTACTTCTGGTCACAGATCACCGCCCAGTGGTCGCTCAGGGCCTGCTCAGTGAGCAGGCACGTGGTGTGCTCAGTTTGCTCACCAGCCCTTTATTCGGTGCGGGTAGTTCGACGACCGTCTGATGAACGGCCCTCAAGTTTTGCCCGAGTCTATACCAATACTCGTTACACAAGATGACGCAAGTAGAAAATTGATGGGAATTAATTTAACCCCCAGTGGCGAACTTCTAAAGTGAAGTGTAAACACCGAGAGCGATCGTAATCAGATTAGAGGATAGGGCTCCGACAAAGCTACAAAGGAATGTATTTTCCTCTCTTTGAAGATGTAAGGGATAAGACCCGCAACGTTCAGACTATCGTAGCTATCAAAACAAGAAGAAAACGCTGAAGAAGAAAGACAAAGGAGAAGAATCAACAAACGGTGAGACAATGAGGTATGACAAGAAGGGGCAGAAATACATCATGTGACGAATACGGAAACGAGGGCTAATGGCCTGAGTATACTAACGGGCTTCAGCCCGCTACAGAAGATCATATATTCAATGCAGAGCATGAGAACCTATTATACATTTGTTTCTTGATTTCTTGACTGGAACTTCTACTTTTGCTTCTTTCAATTGTTGAGGAATCTCAGGGGAATGGGGCGCGACTCTGATCTAGATAGTAGTGTCGATTTAGACAATGATTCCAGCCTATCCGCCATATTATTCTTAGGTTCGTTGTAGTATCTAGGCTTATGAAGTGTCTAAGGTCTTCGAATACCGATATCACTTTTAGTTATGGAAACCTGCTAGGTAGGCATGTCATGAACATTTAATAATTATATTACTGTTATTTCCCTGGAAAACTGCATCATAGCACTAGTGCTTATCTCGAAAAGAAAAAGAAAAGAAAAGGATCTTAAAAGTCCGTATTGAATTATGTAGGCTATAAGTAGGAAAAAAAAGCATGGGCAAGTTGCAAACTATAATCATCCGGCTGCTAATAGTTGTATAGCAGTGGTATTCATCACGGTTTTCAGGGAGGGTGCTTTAACTTTAAAATGTCCGAAATCTATTCGGGTTGTCTAGCCCACTTCAGCTACGGATCGTAGCCTTGCGCCGCATCCTATCCATCCTCTCTGCCTCAATCTTCTTTAAGGTCTTGATAAGCTCTATCGGCATTGACCCCCATGCGTCTTCCACAGTTAGTAGGCCGAGTTGAATACGCTGCCGGTTCGAACAGACTCTTTGCCGGGTTGCCGGTGGAAGTGGCGTGCCATATAAGTCAACAAAGAATCTATTACCCGGCGGTAGCTTAAGAAGAGTACCCGGGGAAAGCGAAGAGAGCCAGTCGACTAAATAGTGATACTGCATGTCGAGGTACCCATGGATACGCGTGTTGTGGCCAGGTTTCAATGTAGATTCGACGAGAACATTGATCAGAGCTAGATGTGGAGGGTTAGCACGAGATAATAGCAATATTCAAGCTAGGAAAGAGTGAATAGAAGAGGCATCTAGGGCATAACACATACCATCTAGGTAAAATAGCTGTGTTGGAAATCGGCATCGCGTAGTGGGATATAGGAATGTATTTTTCGATAGACTCGCTTCTGAGAGGTCCATATGCCAGAAACTGGAGGGAACGAGAGAGACCCCAGGGGCGAGTAAAGATGCAAGAGGCCCCTTTAGGGTATATCCTGGCCAGCCTAAAGGAGCAACGGTCGCGTCCCGGTCCACATAGACAGCGGGTTCTTGGCTTTGCTTAAGTCCTTGTTGTAGCATGATGGCGAGAGCATCTTCAAGTTGCTCATCCGCGACCACAAGATAAAGCTGACAAATGACCAGCGGGTGGCCGAGAGTCATGAGGATGGCGTCGCCAGCGATACAGTGTTTGATACGACGATCCTCGAGACATTCAGATAGGTGAAAGAGATATCACTCTGGGAATTCTTGAAGGGGATTCTTGGCTTCGAAATCTGCCATTTTGCCAAATTGAAGAAGCGACGGCGATGGGAAATCGTAGAGAGGTTCGGTAGAAGAAGGCCAGGCAGGTTGTGAGAGATGAATAGCAAAAGATTAAGGTTATGGGTCCGGGTAAGGTCACATGGAATAGACTAAGCCGACACTAAACCCATCTGGGCGGGCGCCGTCCCAGGTAGGAAAGGTACCTTATAACTATACTCCTCTCCAAGAAGATAAGCACCCCCACAATCCATCCGTATACTGCACCTTCACCTCCTCTGAACCTCCTTTCACTCTATCATTCTTTATTTTTTCCCTAGTCTCAAATGAGCCTATGAATCTATAAGCCTTGGTCTCAGGCCCTGTATAGTTCCGTTTGTTAACTTTCCGCTAACCAGATTTAGCTTGGCATAGCACCGACAGAATAATATGTCGACCGACTCAGATAAATTTGACAAGATCCTAGAGTGCGTCCGCGCGCTACAGAAGTATTTTCCAGCCAACTTTATCCTAGTTGGCGGCGGCGTGGCTGCATGTTTCTAAGGCCACAAGAGAATCACAAATGACGTAGACATCTTGATCCGGTCCAAGACTGTCATCGACTCTCTCAAGTTCGTCGAAGGCTTCGAGGTGATGGCGGGGGAGCTCTCGTACCGATCGGTTATAATCGATCTCCTCACCACAATTAACGACCGCTTCGCGTATAACCAGGTAGACGGGCATATCCGATACGTACATGGCGTTCGGTTACTACAACCCGACTTTGCCCTCGCAGTCAAGATTAGGTGCTTCTATCTTCGTCAAGGTGATTCAAAGGGCCTTCAGAAGCGGCGTTCTGACCTAAGGGATGCTATATTCTGGGCGGATATGCTCAATGAGGCTAGACAAACCATCTCAGACACTTGTGCGGCACTGTTCAAGATCGGCTACTATCACGTTCTTTGATCCGACTGAACCTACGCCCAGACGGCTTCCAGAAGCTACTGGACGTGGGCTTCGAGCGACTTCTCATCCCATGGAAGGAGAACACGCCGAAGCAGCGGGCGTATTATTCTGAATTTGCTGCTGAGGAAACTGATCCGCTGACCGTCCCTCTGGACGAGGACCTGTATGAGGAATAAGAGGATGCTGCCGCATTTGAATAATGTTCGGGCCACTTCATCGGGATCATCTTTAACGTACCGCACACTATCCTTGTATACTTGTGTTGCATTAGGGAGCAGTCGGATGTGAATTCCCTTACTATGGGCTGATTGGGTGTGCTTATTTTTTACCATTGCGAGTCTTCCAACGCTATAGCATCAGCGCTAGATGATCGATTCATCTTTGATTTATGCAGGCTCACAGAAATGCCATAGCTTTGAGAGGTATGAACCTACTCTGATTTGTTGATACTACAGGGTAAAATGGGGCCGAAGCTATACTGCGGCTCCTGTTTTTGGCTATCTATCAATCTCTTCGATAACGGGCCTTGTATATGGAGGAGATCCTCTTTGGTAATATCGGAAGGATGAGCGACATAGCCAACATCAATCTCGGTGTCTTTCAGAAACCCGCTAATCGTGTTTATTTGCCCACTCGGCTTAGCGTCATGCTTGAAACCCACCGTGCTACACATTCCAGGCGGATGAGAGGCCGCGTCGAAGGGTGTTTCAATATGCCACGCGAACTGGGGCGGGCTCCCTTTCCGATTTCGGTAGAATGGGCACCTTTCGCTCCTGATTGGCTGGTGCCCACATTAACCTTCTGATTGGAAAAGTCTTAGGATTCATGGTCATTCATAGTAATATGAGGTCAAAAGCCGGGCCCACTACGAGAGGGGACGTTGGATTATTAGACTATGGATCGGGTTGCAAAAGTACCCAGGGCCCGGGACGGATGTGGTCCGACCCGGGACTCGGAATACAGGCCCGTTTAAAGGGCGTGGCTTAAAAAAGCGATTATGAATCACTGCGGTAAATATAATGCTAGTTGATTAAGCACTATGATGTGACAGACAGACTATAGCTTCGTATGGACTCTACTACTCGACCATTGCTTTGAGTGATAAAAGGTCAGTACCCATGTACACCTGCCATGTGTCCAGGCTCCGAAAAAAAAATTGATGCTATGGTATTCTCTTTGATTAATAAGTACCTTGAGGATATCAAAGATGTATCACAGTCTACATATATCAAGGACAGACCAATCTGGCCGAAATTCAACCACTCAATCCCCCATGGGCTGTGGCGGGCCTTAAGGTTGAACTCACTTCCTCAGAGACTTCAACCCTGATCTGGTTCCAGACGCAACAGTGAAAACAAGCATTCTGACAGTATCCAATAACTCAAGCTACCGTAGCATGATATAACAGAATAACGATATATATAGATGGTTTCGCCTTTCCATCATTGGTTTCAGTATCTCCTTTATGAGGAGGCTTCGATCTTGTTGCCATAGTCGGGGCTTCCAGTAGGGATACAACCATGGTAACATGAATTTCATGTTTCTCTGCGACTCCTTCCTTCCAAGTGAATTCACTAGTTACAATTTAAATAGACAACGATACCAGATGTCTTCGTCACGAGTTTTCTACCAAAGGAAAGATAGAACGAAAGGAAGAAGAAACCCTAGATATTGTTAAGATTATAGACAGGTCTACTACTGCCAGGTCTTGCGGCCCTGTGGATATCGTTCAATACCAAGGCACAAATATTAGTCGAGACAGTGTTATATTATATAACTACCAATCTTCCATGGTTTGGTTTTGACTCCGTATTTGGCTTCTTTTCTACATAGGAGATCCGATAATGGTTATATGTATATGGGCGATGGCTGGCCGGAACGGCCAAGACGTTATGGGTTCTAAAGGCTCACCTGTATGCGACCCAAGTTTTGGGCGTTTTTACGTACAATGCTATTATTGATGAGCAAGCTGTCAAGGGCGGAGGAAGCCCAGGAGATATATAACTACTAAGCGCTGTCTCAATGCCTACCAATCGTTAATGTGTGTATGCTTGCCTCTTGAGTTGATGTTATCACCTGATATGTTGGGTATTTGTAGCCGTTCCGCCCAGATTGTTTCACCCTTGTCCAAAGAATTCCCTATCGGCGCACCCTCTTCTTAGACGACGAATGTGATAAAAGCATCCTTAACGAAGTTTCGATCTCGACTATCAAGCCTCATCGGGCCTTCTTCCCAAAAAACATCAGCAGAGCGCCCGAGTTCCCATGTTATTACAGAAGAGCCAGACCTATACAAACCCGGAGGGTTCCATCCCGTCTCCCTAGGCGACGCCTTTGACTCTGGTAAGTACATAATACTCAGGAAACTCGGCAATGGACAATATTCTACTGTCTGGTTAGCTAAAGACTCGGAGTAAGTGAAGATCCTATATCTGTGCCTCCTCGTATTGGATATAATACAGATATCAGAGGTATGTAGCACTTAAATTGCTGAGAGCGGATTGTTATGGCGGCCCGCGTGACATCTTCGAGAGAGAAATCCTTTCCAAGATTTCCGACGTTTCCCACAGAAGCTCACATAATGGCCGCCACTATGTATCGCCACTCCTTGAGCAATTCAACCATACAGGTCCGAATGGAGAGCATTTTTGTCTTGTTTTCGATGTATTGTGACACCATTTGGATCATTCACACCAGTATGGTAATGATTTATAGGTAAAGATCCTACCGATCGCCACGATGCTGACATCTTTCTCATCGAAATAGATCTTAAACAAACAAACATACTGTTACAATTAGAAACGCTGGATCGTGCTATCTCACAGTATTTGTCGGAAGTTTCTCCTCGGACACATAGTCGAGATGGTATCACCATACCGCTTCGTGAAGTTATCAGGACACCATTTGTCTCAGAGATGAAAGAGTCTCACATCAGAATACTTGATTTCAGCGTCGGTAAGTAGTTCCCACTATTCTTCTCTAGGCGGGGGAACTAATACTCCCAGGGATAATCATCTGTCAGACCTAATCCAGCCGCCCACTCTGGGAGCACCGGAAGTATCAATTGGTGCTCCTTGGGATACTGCGGTTTATATATGGAGTCTTGGGTGCCTAGTAAGTACAGCTAAAACTTATCAACATATTTGCACCATGGCGTAACGGTATCCTAATATTCCTGGCAATCAACAGGTCATCGAACTTGTTCAAGGGATAGTTCTTTTCTCCGGCGAAGTGTCGGAGAATGGCCCTTGGACAGCTGAAGATGATCGTCTCGCCGAGATTTTCGAGGTGGTTGGTCCATTCGCACTTCAGTTTCTGAAAACGGGGACCCGCACAGCACAGTCTTTCGACAAGAAAGGTAAGTCTCGCAGGGTTCATGGATTTTCTTATGTTTTTTAATGCGATTTTTTTTCTCTAGGCGACCTTCTTCGGATTCTCAACCTAAAACCCACGAGTCTGGAGAGGCTCATCAACGGCACAAAGCCTTTCCTAAAGCCAAAGGACATGTCTGATGCCGAGGTCCCTATTTTCCTTGATTTCCTGCGAGGCATGCTTCAAACCAATCCGGAGCTTCGCAATTCAGCGACAGATTTGCTACAGTACGAATGAGTAAACTGTGAAGAAGAGGAGGAAAGTGCAAAAGTATGAGACGGATAACTCCGTACTTTCTCAGGGGCGTCATATATTCTGCCATAACTTCCTTGTGTTGTTGTGGTCTATAGAAGTATATAAAGCCTAATTCTCACAAATCGGCATTTCGGTTCCTTTGCTGTCTGTCGAGTCACCTTCGTTGACCAGCTGGTTTGAGGCAAGAGCCCGCTTGAGACTCGAATCTGTCATGTGAATATGAAACCATCTTCGCATGCTTTAGCATGCTCCTCCTGCCAGCCTCCTTCCACTTCTTTAAACGGGGCAATCGGATCAGGGCCTATGGCAAGTTCAGCCAGCCCTCTATATACTAGGGTTTTTTTTTTTTTTTTTTTTTTTTTTTAATTTCGATGCGTAGAATTTTATGAAAGGAAAGAACCGTCTTGAAATGGCTTTTTGTACTAGTAGTTTAGTAAGGCTTGACCTGATCCACCTTCTACTTATTTAATTAGTCAGACGCTCGAACACTAGTAAGTAAATGTCTTCTATTAGTTTAATAGAGATCCTCTAATATATACGTATTTGTGTTTAGTAGTCACCCCCACGTTACATCGAAAGACAGAGCGATTACTAAATGATATATCGAGTAATTTAATTTCTTGTGCAAGTAGAGTGGGTTAACCTAATCGACATAATCTAGCCATGATCTAGTCAGTTAGATTAAGATATACAATTCTTTAATTAAGAATTTAAAGAGTCGATTAGATTAGGATTAGATTAAGAGATCTTTAACCGACGATGAACCCTATGTTATACCCTCACCTTACCTAAACCCTAACAATCTGCCAGTTGGCTGCCTATGATGTTCCACGCTGTATGCTAAGCTCCCGAATCAATGGTTGAAATGCATGTCTTGGGGCATGCTCGGTCACAGGACCAATGGACTGCCACTCCGCCCTGAGAAGAAGATCACCTTCCTAACCTGGCACTTGCAGAGGATCGTTGGCCAGTCAGCGGACGTCCATTTTCAACATGCATACCTTCGGTCGAGTTAGAATCAAGCAAGAATTGTCATTTGGCGTTGGAATGTAACATCGGTCAAGCCCTATGGATCATGCAAATAATATAGGGTCGGAGGGGTTAATTGTCGGGATTGGATGCGGGGTATCTATTTTTCACGACGGAGTACTCCGCGCTTTGGTTTGCATTTTAAGATCGCTCATATGCAAGATTCTTCCTCCATGCATATAAAGGGGGGTTCCGCGTCGGTGTCCCAACTTCTCCCCCCCTCCTTAGTCAGTACGCTCTGCAACGCATACCATCAGTATCAATCTCCTAGTGGTCCCTGAAGGAGAGACATCAGGCACTATGTTTACCGGGCAGTCTATCATAACTCTCCTTGGAGGTTTGTCACTCGCAGTGGGTCAAACCTCCTCAGTGAAATACCCCTCTTTGGAAGAGATTGAGGCCGCTCGGGCGACTGTCCAGCCTTACTCCCCTGTCTCCAATGTCAAGGGACTTGCATTCAATCGTTTCGTGAACATCTGGTTCGAAAACACTGTATGTTCATCTTTGCGAAGGGGTCTCATACTCCGTGCGATTAATTGACTTTGATTTGAACTTTGGATGGTAATAGGACTTTGAAGATGCTGAGGACGATCCCCACATCTCCAAACTTGCTGAAAAAGGAGTTGTCCTCAGTAACTTTTGGGCCGTTACACATCCTTCCGAGCCCAACTACTGTGCTTCTGCCGGCGGTGACACCTTTGGTATGGACAACGACAAATTCAATCAGGTTCCAGCCAATATATCCACCATAGCAGATCTGTTTGATGTGAAGAATATTGCATGGGGCGAGTATCAGGAACACCTGCCCTACCCTGGCTACCAGGGAGCCAATTACTCGAACCAGGAGACCCGTGCGAATGACTACGTTCGGAAGCACAATCCCAAGGTCCTCTACAATTCTGTCACCCAGGATGCCAACCGTCTTCGACAGATCAAGAATTTCACAAGTTTCTACGAAGATCTGACAAACCAGCGTCTTCCCCAGTACAGCTTTATTACTCCGAATATGACAAATGATGCCCATGACACAAACATCACTTTTGCTGGTGCCTGGGCGTGGCGTTTTCTTGAGGAGCTGCTTCTTAACGACTACTTCACGCAGGATACCCTCATCCTTCTGACCTTTGATGAAAACGATACCTACGAGATTGGGAACAAGATTTACAGCTTACTGCTGGGCGATGCTGTCCCCGAACAGCTCCGGGGTAAGCGTGACGACACGTTCTACACCCACTACTCCATCATTGCATCCCTTTCGGCCAACTGGGGCCTTCCCTCTTTGGGCCGCTGGGATTGCGGAGCGAACATACTCAGTTGGCTGGCCGAGAAGACCGGATACGTGAACTGGGAAGTTGAAACGGGCAATTTGCTGTTGAATGAGACACATCCGGGACCGTTGTCTGCTGGAAAATACAATGAATTCTCTCCTGAATGGCCCGTCCCGCTAACCCAGGGAAGTTGTGCCGCTGGTCACGGAATTCTATCTCTTGTTCAGGAAACTTGGAAGAATCTCACTCCGACCTATAACTACACCAGTCCGGTCCCATATGACTCTGTCAGTGGGAACAACGTTGGTGTTAGGTATAGCAGAAAACTGGTATGTAAAGGCATTTTCTTTGTGACCTCTGGAATTCTCTATATGCTAATAGTATCCCGATTCTTAGAAAGATGGAAAGGTTGAATCTGGGATTACTGAATAAACACAACGTCTCCCACCATTTGGAGGCCGATGTTATAATGACATATATTTAACTTATCCACTGTACACTGAAAGGACGAAGGCCCCTCTGACGTTCCTAAGGTGCCATCGCTGCGGAAAATACAATAAATTGTCTACAACCCTCCTTTGTAGCGACTTACATTGAACTGTCATAATTATATACCAGCCTAGTCTGGGAGTTTCTGGATAATGCAAGTCTTAGCTGAGTGTTTAACAGTTCAACAGGTAGGCCATACCCCACCCACTACTATAGACAAGGCTATGAATGTATGAACCCTCCGGCCAGATAGACCCTGTACATACATACATACTTGAATATAAACACATACTATACAGACACGATTCTCTTTACTGGCCGGAAATTCATTCCGTCCCGTCCCATCCTCAGCAGCCGGCCCGTTTCTCCGCATAGTACATCTTGCTTGTAAAATCAGGGCTAGCGAGAATTTTTCAACACCTTAGCCTCAAAAAGGTGCTACAGAGATTACAATCACTTCCTGATTTCTTATGTCAACTAGGATTCTCAATAAAGTTATGGATGTGGAAGGTGTTGCGCTCGTCATTGGGGCTGGTACGCCCGAAAAAAGCCCCCTTCACCCCGCTATTCAGTCATCGAGGAAGCTGACATCATTACTCTAAATTCAGGAAGCGGGATTGGGCGCGTAGTCGCTTATACATTGGCAAAGTCGGGTATTAGTACCCTTCTCTGCGCTGACATCAATGTCTCCCAAGTGCAGGACACCGCCATGACAAGCTGCACAGTCGCAAAAAACAAAGAAATCTACCAAGCCGGGGCATTCCAGGTTGACGTGCACCAGGAATTACAAGTTCAAATGCTTTTCTCAGAGATCAAGGAGGAGTATGGCCGCATTGATATCTGCGTGTCCACTGCTGGGGTAAGCAGTCAAATACCTGACCAGTTGAGCGATGATCTTTTATCCCGTTTGAAGGAACGGGGACTATGCTAACACCGACTCTAAATCAAGACCGACGCAGGGAGCCACACTCCGATTAGTGAGATGTGTCTGGACACTTATCGTAGCATAGATAAGGTGCACAGTATCGAATGCTTCCTGGTCCTCCGCGAGGTGATTCGGGCGATGACCGACCAGGAACCGGTCAGCCAGAGGCGGGGATCAATCATACTCCTTACTTCGCTGTACTCTGGCGTTGGGAACTCTATCGCAGCCAAGTATGCGGTCAGTGAACTGGTTCGGACGGCCGGTGTGTCCCTTTCTTACTGTCCACAGCTCTCCGTAGCTACTGCTTCTCTTTCTTCCTTTTTTGTCCCTCTTTTCTCTTCCACCCTTCTTTATCTATTTATCTCTTTCTTTCCCTCTTTTCCCTTTCTATTTTTCCTTTTGTTTCATCGGATAGTAGTAACCTAGCCTTATCCGAATAGCCCTTGAGAATACCCAGAAGGGAATTCGAATCAATGCCGTGAGACCTTCGTACGCCTCTGAACCAATGATGCACAACGTCCTGAATGAGACGTCTACAGACCTGACGGACTGAAGTGCCTACGCTTCAGATGAAATTGCCTTCCTGGGAAGAACACCGGACTGCATATCGAGGGTCGACCATAATCCAGCCAGAAAGGGGGATATTTGCAGAGTCCGTTCTATGATGATCCCTGCTCTGCAGCAATAACCTGCTTAGGGTTTCGGATGGGGAGGAAGCTTGGTGTTCATTTAGGGGGATTGATTCGGAACTACGGGATCTATCGCCAGGTCCATCCTAAAGCCCGACAAATCGCTAAGACCCAGGGCAGGCGGACTAGTTTGTAGGGTTATCCAAGCGGTTAAGTGTGACAACTAGCATATAAGCTCTTCGAGATTCGGTCAGGCTGGCAGATGTGGCACATCCAGACAGACGTGGGATAGCTTGACTTGTGTTGGCGGACGAGGGGCCCAACAATTAAACGACTAGAATACCCAAACTAGAAGAAAACTAGAAACGACGTAGCCTTTATCCAAATCACTACTCCGTGGTGATTTCTCTCTCACATCTTTGTATCGGCAGGTCTGATAGACGGGAATGCTCGGATCTTATCGCTCCATCGGCCGAAACCCCACAAGAAACTAGAGAGATGGATTCTTGGCCTATCGTGTTGGTTCCACTTAGTCTGAAGGACTCCACAGCCGGCTTATCTTGGCCAACAATGCTCACACTTCCACCCCATCGCCGTTGCTCCTGCTCGTCTCTCCGCAGACTCCCTCCGAGTCCCTGTCCACGCTAACCTGCCCATCTCAATTTACCCATCATGCCACCCACTAAACGGCCCCGGACCGAGCCGATTGTTCGCGTAAGGACCGGCTGCTACACTTGCAGGCGGCGGAAGAAGAAGTGCGACGAAGCTCGACCATCTTGTGGGGGATGTGTGCGGAATAAGCTCAACTGCGAGTGGCCCGCCAACGTACCCGCCAGCGCAACAACAACACGGCCAAATGCCCCCAGTACGACCGTACCACAAGCCGTGCCCGATCAAGCAAGTAGTCCGTCCACGACACGATCACATCGTGAATCCTCGGGCTCGCCGAGTTCACCGGCCGGGTCGGCCGTGTCCCCAACAGCATTGTCCACCGGCTTCGACGCTGCAGAGTCCTTCTCGCCACCGACTGATGAACAAGCTCTCCTGGCTCCGATTACTGTATCGCATGCCACTCCGCGAAGCTCTATCTCGGGGCCAGATTCGCCCTCGTCAATGACAATCGGGAATTTTATGCCCCGGAGCTTATCGATGCTGCCTGGGTATAGCCCCGAATCATTCCAGCTATTGAGCCATTATCTCGCGAACACAGCAGATGTTATGGCCAATGGGTCTACCCCTATCAACCCTTTTCTGGTTCAGATTGTTCCGCTAGCATTCAGCAGTGACCTGTTGCTGCAACTGGTGCTGACGCAGAGTGCTGCGCATCGAGCGTTTCGGTGTCGCAACGACTCCGACGAGGTTGCTCAGAGCCACTACACTAAAGCTCTGCACCTTTTCCGAAAGGGCGTTACTGAATTTATCGATGGGAAAGAATCCAATCCATTAATGCTCACAGTTGGGGCGCTTGTGATGTGCTTTACAGAGGTATGTTTCCCATATGACGCGAAAGGGAATTAGGCAGCTAACATTTTGCCAGACAGCAAAAGGTGATATGAATGGGACTATATTCGACCATTTATCAGCGGCCAATTCGTTGTTAACGCGTCTCCTATCATTGAGTGATTCAGCTGTGCCGAAGGACCTCAAAGACTTTGTCATTGAGTACTACACTTACACCGCGGCCGTGAGCATGATCTCGATCGACGCGCGGGTAAGCCATCAACTGCTGTTGAACTTCGACCTGGAACAGAAAGCTCGGCTACTGTTGCAATCGGAATACGTCGGAAACCTCTGTGGCTGCTGGCTAGAGTTGTTGCTCTTGATTCCGTGCATCTTCGACCTGGGTCGACAGTGGATGATGCTTGATGGCCAGCCAGCTATGCCGACGGCCGACGATATCGCAATGTTTGGTTCTCTACAAGCTCAAATCATGCGATGGGACCCATTTTCGTTCGTCACTCCTGAGGTCTTTTTAGCTGGTCGGGTCTTCCAGCAGGCCATGCTGCTCTATCTCTACACATCCCTGGGATCTTTCTCGCGCGCAGAAGACGGGATGCACCAGGGGTTGATCAATGCCGCAATTGCCGAAGGGATGTCATATCTGAATCAATTATCGGCTACAGCCCGGATTAACTCCGGTCTATGTTGGCCCATCGCTGTAGTGGGGTCCTGTCTATTCGACGTGGACCAGCAGGATCAACTACGGCAGCGGTTGACGACGATGGTGAACACCTTTGGCCTTGGAAACATGCAGCGAACACTACTACTACTGGAGAACATGTGGCAAATGCCTCTCGAGGAGGCAGGCCCATGGAACATATGCCGGGCAATGCAGCAACATCAAATATGGATATCCTTTGCGTAATGGTTGATTAATCATGGCTTTATTCATACAGTACATTATCATCCAGGGACCCCCGACAAAACCCTCTTCGTCTACTGGCCCAAGTTCTTCGGCGCTGCCGTGGCAGGACCCTCAGGAGTCACATAAGCCTTAGTCAAACCACCATCAACGACAAAGTCCGCAGCATTAACGAAGCTACTCTCATCGCTCGCTAGGAAGATAACCGCATGAGCCTGCTCAATCGCTTCACCAAACCGACCAGTAGGGAAATGCACCTCCCGACGGAACCGCTTCTCCTTATCATCACCCAACCAGTCCTGCAACAGCGGCGTGCTAGAAAAAAAAGAAAAAAAAAAAAAGCATCGTCAGCTCAGCCCACCCATCCAAGTCTCACAAAAGGGAAGGAAACAACATACTTAAGCGGCGCAGGACACAACGAGTTAAACCGGAATCCCTCCCTTGCATGCACAATAGCCAACTCCCTTGTCATAGCCAACACAGCCCCCTTACTAGCCGTATACGCCAACTGCGGCGTAGCAGCACCCACAAGTGCAACCATGCTCGCCGTGTTAATGACACTACCGGTCTTCTTCCCATGCTTCCGGAGACTCTTAACCGCGTGCTTGCTTCCATACCACACACCCTTGACATTGATATTCATCGTCAGGTCCCAGATCGCCTCGGGTGTTTCCTCCGAGTCACCGTCCTTGGGGTGCATGATTCCGGCATTGTTGAACATCACGTCGAGGCCACCCCAGGCATCCAAGTGCGCAACTGCGGCCTCGACTTCGGATTCCTTCGACACGTCGACGATGCGGTATTCGACTTTGCCGTCGCGTGAGGGGACGACTTCGTTTACTTTTGCGAGGGCCTTCTCGAGACCCGGACCGCTGATGTCGGTCATTAGGACGGAGGCGCCTTCGCGGAGCATGAGGATTGTGGTTTCGAGACCGATGCCTCTGTCATGGTGATTTCATTAACGATTATCCTTTGTCGGGAGCTGTTCTACAGCGAGAATTGTAACGTACCCAGCAGCACCGGTAACGATGGCATTCTTCCCAGCTAATCTTCCGACCATTGTGCTCTGTTGTTCTTGGTTGCGTGTTGGAGATTTGGATGTAGTTATATACTCAGCAGCAACAAATCAATTAGAGATAATTGTATAATGTATGATGTAAAAAATCACCCAAAGAATGGAACACTCTCTTTTATAACTACGTCCCGCATCAAACCAGATAACAATAATAATGATAATAATGCGGTGTGTGAACGTACGTTCCACGATAACATCTCCACACCGCGGTTAGGGTGCACTCCACCATCGCCAATTTCATTACCTACGGAAATCCAGTTCCAGACGGACGGTCCACAATGCAGCGAAGCATCATTGCCTCGGTTGCGATAAGGGGGGTGATAAGCGTGGGGTAGATTGTTGAGCTGGTGCCCCTCGCGCGGTCCCGGAGCGCGGTCCGATATGGATCCTGGATTATGGATCCAAGTGAGAATGGGTTACTGTTAAGGTTATTGCTCAGGATCCGTACTCGATAATTTGATCGACTGACCAGAGGTAACTAACTTCTCGATGTCACAGTCCTACAACTTGTAGTTCTTAGGAGAGGCTCTGTTACATTCAATCGCGGCCTTATCTTGCAGGTTGACCTCCGTCCTATCACCTGCTGGCAGCCAAACAAGCTTGACCTCCAGACAGGTTGAGGAAGGTTGGATCGCAAGTTCTGCTTGCGCTTGCTCTGCGGCATATTGGAGGTTGGAGGATATCTCTAAAGATAAGAGCGGTTAGTTCTACCGAACAATACCAGAGCCGTCCTGTGCATAGTTTTGCGGTGTGGGTGTTGAGTAACTTGATTCAGGGGATTAAAATGCGATCTCAACTGCAGGCAACATTGTCCACAGCTCAATGGGCATGGTGATGATAATTAGGCTTCCTCTGTCTTCTCGTCTACCCTTAGGACACCCGACGGGATATTAGCAGCTAGCCATTTGTCTATTATTGGAGTCGTGTTCAGAGGGGCCGTTTTAGATCTCAACGCTCAGTAGTACCCTGATGCCTGGATTGCCGAAAGCGACCCGCAGCTGTACATGCCCAAGTCCAGTCATTATAGCTTTGGGGGTCTGTAGCTGCTTTTTTTCCGTTCATCTGGCTCGGAATGGTTTGTAATCGCTGAGAGTGATGCTCGGGCATCCGGTTATGCGCATATGGACACGACAAGCCTACACCTGGTTCTGTTATGTGTTCCGAGAGAGGTGTGCATAGATACCAGCCACCGTCTCAAGCTTGCCTTCTGGGATCTTGTAGAGTATCTTCCAGTGTTTGGGGGGGAGAAGTAGACGTTCGCGGCGGCCCTCTATTCCCACCCAATGGTTGCGAGTATTCCTGGACCGTCGTCCATGGTAGATTTCGCTGGATGGGGGTTTTGCAGTGATTGCCTCTCAACGACTACGTTTTGAGCGTCAGTTCGCGAGGTCTTTTGTATACTTTTCACGAGCGCTTTAGTTTGCTGTATATCGGCTTTGAGAACGTCTTAAATCTTCTTTGACTATCGCTATTCCACGAACAGTGATAATCACCTTATCTGCGGATTCAAGTGTCCTGCCACGAATGTCCATGGTTTGATATTATGGGGATCTACAAGTGGTATGTAGCACTGCTGCAAATTTTGCGTGACTGACCCACACTTCGCATTGGTCGTCAAGGCTTGCGCGAAGTTCAACACCATGCCTACCTTCCCAGGCATTTGTAACCATTCGTCAATGCCCGGTATTATAACTCAGGCAAGGGAAACACTTGTAAAGAGATTTGCGCTAGACCATGCAGCAGAACAGGAACTGAGTTCATGGGACAACGGTAGGAGCCGTGAGGAGAGGATGGCGGGGAGAAAATGAAGATGGAGGAATGATAGAAGGTGGATTGGCTCCCTGTACTTGAATAGCTATTATGGGGAATGATGTATGCTCTAGGAGTTAATACTAAAGACTATTCACTTCCTACATCACCTTCCAGTCCCTAGAACAGAGTTCTCTATATTGAGTATGTTTGACTCACCCAACAAAACCTCGTCTTCACCGTACCAGTATTGATATTCCTGGAATTGCCTCATCAATGTACTCGTTCTTACCTATACAAGGCGGACTATGAATTCAACTTTCCCAAAGCTCGACCACAAGTTCTGATTCGAACGTCACGCATAACCATTTCTTTCTCGATATGAGTTAATATACATTCCATCTTAGCGGTTACCAAGCCTCCATTGAATGTCCCTCATTCGAGAGTTAACTTCTATGAGCGATTATGGTGATTGAAAATCAACCCCGCGGCCTAGATCCAATCACTCTATCAAGCCGGACCTGTTGTTTCCGGACAACCCTACCAACAATGGAAACCCGCTGAAATCACAAAAAACATCGAAAATCATGATTCACCCAGATCTTGTTGCACATATACTTTCTCTTCTCTCTGTTTCTAAAAGTTTACACGTAAATTGAAAGCGACACAGATATCTGACCGGCCGTTCTGCAGATGGTTGAAGAGCATGACGTGGATAGTGGTTCTATGAAATACCCAATGACGAGAAGCTATAAAACAATCCTAGGCTGCATCATGCCACCAGCTCTTAGGCTACAATACATACATGCAGCTCAGTAGCCCTAAGAGCTTCCATTTGCTCTATTCCCAGTAGAATGAGCCACTAGGGCTCTACCAAGGAAGAATGCTCAGCAGTTCGGGGTTCAACAAACATCACGGGTAGAAATTCACTCGCATGAGAAAGCCTAGTGTTGGAGATAGGCTTCTTTCAAAGCAACATAGACCCCCGTATATCCATGATGGGGCGGGCTCCACACATTTTAAATAGATCTCCAACACTTCAAGTGGGCCAAAATATCAATATGTCTGTTGTATCGAGCAGTATGATGATGCCGCTGTCAGAGCCGCCTTTGAGTTTCATTGGGTTTAATAAAAGGAGAACTATGGGCATTTGGGAAAGTGTCATGACTTGCGTCTCGCGTTTTGAGTTTCCCAATGGCGCGTAGAGACGAGACGAAGGTTATGGCATTGACACGTTTCATGTACATGCAAGAGCACGCGGTTTGCCAGTCACATACTTCAACCAGACATTGGAGTCTTCTCTGACAGGCATTAGATTCAAATTGAGCCGATCCTGGCTGCAGAGATCCGGGCATTGGCCGTTGATCCACTTGGTCTTAGTCTTCAAACGGAATGCTCAGCGTTAAGGTTTATGTGAAAACTTGATTAATGTGACTCCCTATTGCCATGAATTTGTGCCTAACTTCTTCAAAAACCTTGCCCATGGTGAAACCAAGTCAGTCGTACCACTGGCTAGGAAGAAGGTCAGTTAGGGACAGACATACAAATGGGGTTGATGGGGGGTGTAAACCGGGATTCATTGGGGAGTATCGTGTTACTCGTAGATCCCTAGAGCTTGACAAATGTGGGCACGAACCAAGCTTTACAGCCCACTACTTCATATAAAAACCAGAACCTCTCTTGATGATGCCCATAGGAGTCGATCGTTACTCTCTTTATGCAACCTCAGCGACAGACTCATGAGGCATTCCCCGTCATCAAGTCGCTCGACCGGGTTGTCTGTCGGTCGAGGGGTATGGTGGCGTTACACTGCGCTGTTGGATATAAGAAGGGCAGTCCTTCCCCTTATTGTGCATGCAGGTCATTATCAGATATGCATCTGAGTTTAAACAAGCCCTCTAATGTTGAAGCAAGGCATCTCTTTCTCAAGTAATTGTGTTACATTCTGAACTTTCAATTCAAATATGGAGAAGGTACTCGTCCAACAAGCCAATTCGTCCCCCGATGCAACTGCAGTTGAAGAAGGTGGCTGCATTGTCAGCTACCGAGAACTGATTGCTCGGGCAGATGTACTCGTAGATCTTCTTCAGCAGAGTTCCTTCCAGCTCGAGACCCCCGTGTGCATCATTGCCAATGCGGGACTCCCACAGATCATAGGCCAGATCGCCGTCCTTCGTGCTGGGGGCATCTGCGTCCCGTTGAATCCACCTGTGCCATCGGCTCGCTTGAAGGGTACGCTCCAAGACCTGGAATCCTCCCACGTTATAACTAGCAAGAGCCATGCGATTCAGCTACCTGATCTGAAGGTCATCCCAATTGAGATTGCACAGGACGAGAATATTGACGTTGACATGAATGTTGAAATCTGTGTGCGCGCCGGGTGCCCTGACACCCACCGAAGCCATATTCTCTTCACTTCTGGATCCACTGGTCGACCCAAGCCTATCCAAATTCTATCTAGTAGCATTCTACATGTTCTCCGACAGTCCACTGTTGGACCGTTTATTCCATCAGATCGCATGAGTTGCCTCACTACTCCTGGCTTTGATCTGTCTCTCTTCGAGGTATGGGGATCACTACTTGGTGGCGCGGCGATAATCCGAGTCCCTGATTCAGTCCACACTGATCCCTTCGCCCTGGAGAAATTTGTGCAGAAGCAACAAATCAGTATCATGATAGTTCCTACCGCACTATTCAACATCATTGCACTGAGTGCACCGTCTACATTCTGCGGGCTTCGGCATGTCATCGTCGGGGGTGAGGCGGTCACTTCCGACGCAGTGAGAAATGTACTTGCCAATGCATCGCCAGAAAACCTGTGGAATGCATACGGCCCGGCTGAGGCTACGATCTATGTCACAGTGTGTCGAATGGACGAGGCGGAAACCCAAGGCTCGCGCATTGGTATCGGCCGAGCGTTTGGAGACACGCGGATCTATCTACTGAACGAGTCTCAGAAGCCCATTATGGAACCTGGTGAGACGGGGGAAATATGTATCGCAGGACCTCAACTGTCACCGGGGTATCTGAATCGGCCACAGGAGAATCAGCAGCGCTTTATCCTCATGGATTCAGCCACATTCGGAATCACGTCTGACTCGCCCATACGATTGTATCGGACAGGGGACATGGGACAGTGGCGCGACCATACAGGCAACCTCGACTACCTTGGTCGAGCGGATGAACAAGTGAAAATCTCGGGATACCGGATTGAGCTGGGAGAGGTTGCGCGCACACTAGAGAGAAATGAACAGGTGCACTCCTGCGTTGTGAGTTACCACCAGAAAGAGTATTCGGCTTTTTTGGAGGCGCATGTGATCCCCTCAGACTGGGAGGAAGAGTTCAATCCAGACAAGTTGATAGAATGGACGAAGCAGCAACTGCCCTTATACATGGTTCCGAGTCGAGTCCACAAAAGACGCAGCTTTCCCCTCTCAGCGAATGGCAAAGTTGATCGAAAGGCGTTGTTGTCAGATGAGGAGAGTCCGAAAAAGGAGAATGGAGCATGAAATCGAGGTTTACCGGGCAGTGAGAAGCTGAGCCGCTGGCTAGCATCTACGGTAGAGGGACATCTTCCCGACTCAGAGCTCAAGTCCCAGCGACAGCCTCTTCTCCCTTGGATCGGCCTTCACTGCAAACTGCTCAGCTCATTGGGAAAACCAGGTATGACCGGAAACGCACCACTCTCGCGCAGCTATATAGCCACCTGACAATAGAGCGTCTCATTGGCTTCCTTAGTCGATCAGACGAGGGAAATGGCTCCCAAAACACGCCCTTGCAACGGTGGGAGCAGGACATAAGGCTATCCGACCTTCCGATTTCTCCTTCTGACTGGCAGGCTGCAGACGAGGGACGTGTCTATCTCACGGGAGCCACCGGCTGTACCAGCGCACATCCTTTGCAGCGACTTTTGTCTACGCCTGCAGTGAAGAAAGTAGCTTGTTTGGCTCGGTGTCAGGGTGATACTAGTGCTTTTGCTCGCATCAAACAAACACTGGAGCAATAACGCCTGGGTGGCGGTCAGCTGGAGGAAGAAAAGATTATAGTGCTCGAGGGCGACATGACAGACCTCACGCTTGGACTGAGCGAAAAACGGTTCACCTGGCTCACCAAGTGGGCCAGCGTCGTCTTCCATGTCGGTGCGCGAGTCAATCGGTGCGAGCCATACGAGGCGCACTACGAACCCAACATCGTAGGCACGCGCAACATCATCCGCGCGACCACCTTAGGCCTTCGGAAGGCCCTACGCTACGTCTCCCGACATATAGACCGTGACAGGCTTCACCAAAGGCGTCAACTGCGTGTATGAAGACGAGCCGCTGATGCCACATCTCAATGCTTTACCACATGACACGGGACCCATGAGGGAGATTTGCTGAGCATATGGGTTCTAGATATATATAAAGAGTAAGCAGATGCTCTCCAAGTGACAAGAACGCTGAGGAAATCCACTCCCTCTTTATAGACCACTTCGGGTCTAGGGCTAGCCGTAACTCGTGATGCTTTCTCATCCCGACCTCGCGGGATATACAAATAACACACAAGACGTCCCAAGTGGGTCCCAGCTCCTAGTCAATGATGGAGATTCTTCAGCCCCCCCATTAAGCCTCGATCTATACGATGATTGGTTCCCTCGAATGCACCAGCCTAAGAATGACTAGTCACCGTTGCAAAAGCCTCGACCTGTTTGCAGAATATTTGAGAGTGGCCCCCATTCCATTCTGCCCATCTCACCCCTGTCGCATGGGGCACGTTCATCTTCCAAGACTCACCACTCATCTCCGAGCCTTCGAATGCGCTAGCCGACCAAGGATTAGCACCACTGCTGGATGGAATATAAGACGGGTGTCGCACTGTCGCCTTATCCACCATGGCTGAGGCTCGGTCGGCAAGGTCCCGAAACGGCTGCTCAACCTGCAAGTGAGTCAACCCGATAGGGCTGTCTGTACTGGCCCACAGAAACGTGCAGGGGGTTAATGATATTAATCGCCGCGGTAGGGTGCGAAGGGTAAAATGCGACGAGCAGAAACCCATCTGCCATCGCTGTAAGTCAACCGGCCGAAAATGTGATGGCTACGGCGCTGCGAACCAGCCGTTCGCTCCACGAGCGAGTTCACTGCGGATCATCCAGCACGTTCCTATGTGCCAAGCGCCGCGACCAGCGATCCAGTTTACTCCGGACGAGCATCGCTCTTTGGAATTTTTCCAGCGCTATACCGTGCCTTGTTTTGCTGCGGACGTCGGGTCCTATCTCCTCCAGGCAGCGTATCACAACCCGATCATCCGACCGGTGGCCATCGCCGCAGGCTCGATCCATCGCTCATTCACATATCCCGCCAACGGCGGTCGAGATGACACGCATTTTGCCCTACTATATTACAACAAAGCCATCCGGAGTTTAGTCGAAAATGACCTACAGCACTTAACTAAGGCCAACAACACGGTCCTCATGGCCTGTGTGCTATTCTTCTGCTGCGAGTGCCTCCAAGGCCGCTACAAGACCGCCCTGCAGCATGCGTCATCGGGCATCCGAATCATCCAGCAACAATCGAGGCTGCCGAATACATCGCTAGATAGGGCGCCCGCGGCTTTCAACTCCCTCTTCCATACGTTAGAAAGCCAGATTCTCGAAATCGAGGGCGCCCCATCGGCTTCCCCCGAGGCGCGGCCCATGATGCTCTCCCCACCCTTATATCTCACCCTTCTCCCACTTGTCGCACCGCCCAGCATCGGAGAATTCCAGCGCACATTCGAAGCCCTATATCACCGATTCATGCAGCTAGACGCAGTCGTCGAAATGCTGCAGACGCCCTCCGACGATCTCATCACCCAAGAACAACGCCTGTACATGGAGTGGGCCCGGATCCGAGTAGATTTGCAAGCATGGACGACCCAATTCAAACAGCGCATCGCAACCTCAACACAATCAGACCAGCAAGAAACCTCCCAAACCGAAACCGCAACCATCATCCTCAAGATCTGGGAACTGCTAATCAGCATCTATCTCCACATGGACTGGCCGCCCGCCGAACTAGCATGGGACCAATTCACAGCAGAATTCGAGACGTTAGTTTTGCTGGCATCGTCTCTGGTCGATCCTCCAAATTTCTCCAGTAATCATTCTTCATCGCCATTAATGCCGACCGTTGAGGAAGAAAATAGTCATGAGGCTGCCAAGCTGCGGCCCCTTCTTCCTAGACTCTCCAAATCGAACATACCTATTTTCTCCCCGTGCTTGGGAATCGTCACCCCGCTCTATGTGACGGCTGTACGCTGTCGAGACTCGACTATCCGTCATCGGGCCATCGACATTCTCGTCCGTTGTCGGCGCCGCGAGGGGCTGTGGGACTCTGACCTTGCGGCACGCATCGCAAGTCAGATCGCGGCCATTGAAGAAGCGGCCGCTGGGATAGAAGCTGGAACCAAGTACCAGCCTATGGACATTGGCCTGGACGCCCGGGTACGGTCTTTAGTGCCCCAGTTCGGAGAAGGGCGAGAGGGGATGATACAGTATGTAAGAGACGGCAACGATGAATTTGGGAGACTGGGCCAAAACATCATGTGGTGACAGTTGTCAGAAAGCATAGGAAATGATCTTACCATGAGTCACGTCAATATGATCTTCAGTAGTGGATTTGGTTTTCTCCTATCTTCATTCGTAGCACGTTAGACACACGGTATGAATACTACTGCTACTAATATAAGTTAACTAGAGAGACCAGAAACGGGCGTCAAGACCACCACCCCTCCGCTCTCGAGACTAGCCTCTCCTGATTACCCAGCTCTTGTGAGACCCGAGCGTAGCGTTGAATGTATCGCTATGCTAAGATTAGTCTGCGCGAATCCTTTGCGACTTGGCCCATTCGGATGTACTGTGTCCATGAGTATCGTACTGTTCAAATTCGCCGAACACTTGAATAACGTCCATCAAATGACTGTACGCGAGAGGTTGGCCACGGAACTCTGCGAGTAGCACGGACGTCCTATTGCTGTTTCTGATCTAGTCGGGGATCGTGTAGGGTCAATTGGACGCGAGATTTGAATGCGTCAGCGAATGTCCCAATCTTATTAGACATGAGAGCCAGAATACCGGAACGATATTCCTACACACAGAGGAAGGCAGTAATCAACGCATTGCGCTCAAGATCCTACTATCTCCGTTCCTCGAGCAAGATATCAGCTTCATCCAGAAGAACCACGCTTTTGCCCGATTGTACCCAAATACAGAACCGACTTGAGATAGCACCCTACCCCTGCCGCATTTATGTCGATGGAGAAAAGACTCACGGCTTGTGTTGGCGCTCTTAAAAGCTCTACAGTTATCTTCGGGGATCATAGCCGATGTGTTCAGCTCGCATTGATCAGCTACTCTCTGGACGTCTCGCAAGTCGCAATGGCCCTTACCAAGCCTAGAGTCTGGAAATTGACTACCCATCCCCGGCAAAATGCCGCAAAGCACCTGGGAAGTTTCCATGCTAGGAAGATATACAGCCCCGTATATGAGTTTCGACTCTTTTCCGAGTCATCCAAAGTATCTCAACCCGATCCGTAAAAACAAGGGTAACTTATTGTTGTCCATTATTGCTAGCTTCGTGATTGGTCAAGTACGGCAGTTGTCAGGTGCAGGCACAAAAAATAGTACACCAGCATAAAATACTGCGCCTCAAGCGGAGGCTGAGCCTAAATTGCTCCAACAACTGGTACTTATCGGCTAATCTTCTTTCATAACCTGACATAACACCTTAAATGACTCACAATTATTAGTTACGACCCCAAACTCGCTGCAAGTGGGAGAACATCGTAAAGATCCGCACAAACTTTCTGAGCCACTCTCCGCCACGACATCAATGAAGAGGACAATATCAGATGCCGATGGCTGCAGCGCAGCTCAGAAAAGATGCTGTCTGCAGGAAACAGAAGAGCCGCACCCTGAACATTTATTTGGATCTTCATCCTTCGATCCCATGAGAGAGACGGACCTTCCCACTGAGACAGGGAGCAATCTGCCCAGCAATGTGAACGATCCTCAGATCAAGGAGCAGGAGGATCATCCGGGTTCCGACCCATCGGACGAATTCCCAACCGCCGCGTCCGATACCCCAGAAGCTGCAGCTACTATCATCGAAGGCAAAAGTTCAGACTCAGACTCAGACTCAGACGATATAACTACAGCTAGCGAATCAGAGTCAATCTTCAGCCCGCGAGCAAATTCCGTCCGGTCAAATCCAACGCCTCCCCCACTAAATGCCGCAGGCATTGCCATGTTTGAGGGGCATACGGTATCTGTTCATGCTTTTCCGTCTCAATAGGCTGTTCTTTCGCTTACAGACATGACTAACGCCATAGCTAGCCTACAGAGTTCTTCATATCATACTACGATTCAAACGAGCCTGATATCCTTGAGGGCTTTGACTTTGATGCGTTTCTGAATACGGACAGTGATCGGTCTGGGTTTGATTATGTTCCAGAGGAAGTTGAAGTGGATTTGGATGACGGAGGAGAGGCGTAGATGGGTTAAATGGAAGCTTTGATTGGGATATACTGTCTACTGTCTACCCCGCGTATATCGACAAGATTCCGCTGCTTGATTTGATTGTTACCTTTGTTTTTCCTTTTACTTTTTTGATTTGACTTCCTTGCTTGTATGTTGTTCTTCCATGCCTCTGACTAGACATGCTAACGTCTCCTAGTATATGCTGGTCCTCGTTTAATTCCCGATAACTATCGGTATTTGAAACAACGATATCATTTGCCCGCTATCTAGTGCCTTGATATTCTACAAATTCTCACCAACGCTCGCGTCGTGTTTCCCCGCAGACAAATACCGTCGACGAGAGAAATACTCGACAAGCACGCTATCGAGCACGATAGTGAGATATAGGTACTAAGCTTGTTCGTTCTTAATATGGAAACTCTTCAACTTGTAAAACCCATCAAAGGCGTGCGGCCCCAGGGTACATCCCAATCCAGAGTTTTTCCATCCAATCCATGCCAGGTCCTAACCAACCAAAAAAAGTCAGTATCATCATCTCTCAACCGAAATGGCAAGCAAGTGAAAAAGAGGGGGGGGGGAAGGAAAATATACCGGACTAGGATAATCACACCGATTAATATACACTGTACCTGCTTCAATCTTCTCAATCAAGTCCTCACCCGCCTTGATATCCTTCGTCCAGACACTAGCCGTAAGACCATAGTCACTGTCATTCATCAGAGCAACAGCTTCCTCGTCAGACGACACCTTCATGATTGGAATTACAGGACCAAAGGTCTCCTCTCGCATGGTAACCATGTCATGGTTGACGTTCGTTAGCAGCGTAGGAGCGATATAGTTTCCTTCGGCAGGTGGTGAGCTAAAAGTGGCATTCTGAGGTGTTGAGTTAATGGCGCCCTTGGACAGGGCGTCGTCAATGTGAGATTGGATGGTTACGAAAGCTTGTTTGGAGATGACTGGGCCAGTGGTTGTAGTTTTGTCAGTGGGGTCACCGAGTTTGTAGCTATTTATATCGTCTTTTGTCAGTGTGCTGAAAACATGGTTGGACAAGGCTGGGGAACTAACGAGCCCAGCTCCTTCTGCACCTCGATAACAAACTTATCGTAGATATCGACATGGGCATATACGCGCTCAATCGAGCAGCAACTCTGTCCTGAGTTGAAAACAGCCCCATCAACGATCTGCCCTGCGACATACGCCAGATCTGCATCTGATCGTACATATGCGGGGTCATTGCCTCCTAATTCGAGGTTCACGGGTACGACGCGGCGGGCAGTTGCTTCGCGCAGACGAATACCTCCTGATGTAGAACCAGTGAAAGAGACGAGCTTGATCTGGGGAAGCTTGACAATTTCGTCGAGAACATCGAGTGAGCCTACGTGAAGGAGCTGGAGGACATTGCTGGGTAGTCCTGCTTCCTGGAAATACGAGACGAGCCGTTCGCCTAGGAGAGGAGTCTGGGGCGATGGACGCAGGAGGACAGTATTTCCTGCGAGAAGAGCTGGAAGCAGGGTGTTCACTGTGATCAGGTATGGATACTGTTTGAATCAGAGGTCAATTCGTGTGCGATGCGCTATGGGGTTAGGATATGATCCCTTACATTCCATGCGGTCGAAATCAAAGTCACGCCGAGAGGTTCCTTCTTCAGGAATCGCCTGAATCCATCCTCTGCTTGTCCGGGGAGGTTCTTCAGGCTGTCATCTGCGATGCTCAGAAGGTAGTCTGCGCGTTTGCGCATTGTGTCGATCTCCTTTGTGCAGTAGGCGATTGGACGACCCATTTGAGCCGTGAGTTCATTGGCAAGGGTCTCCGTATTCGCATTGATCAAGTCTAATGCTTTGACGATAATTGCCTTACGTTCGGCAAGGGAGAGTTGCCGGTAGGATTGGAAGGCATTTTCAGATGCTTGCGCGACGGTTCGAGCTTCATCGAGCGAGGTCCCCGGGTGTTCAAAAATTACTTTGTTTGTGGAGGGGGAGAGGGTGCGAATTGGATTGCTCATGTTGACTATGGTATCTTTGTGTCTGAGAGATACGAGGGGTTGTTGAATGTGCGGTAATGGGAAGAAGTCTGTTGAGCTACATATAACTAGGTCCCTACTACTAGGCATACTAATGTTAGGTTATCAATAGCGCGCTCCGATAAGAGACGCAGCAGTGGCTGGGCGCGGTAATTATGTGGATCTCACTCAACCACTTCGCATCAGTTTAGCCCTAACGTATACGTAGTTCAATGTCTTGCATTCCCCAGGTTCATCGACAGTTTGCTATGTCTGGGCGCCTAAAGTTTTACGATTCATATACGCCCACTTTATCAAACCTGCGTCGCTTTATTGACATTCTAACCCATATCCTATTATACCCAATACTGGTGTAAACACCAGTAGAAACGTTCTCAACCTAAAATGAACTTGCAAGCTGCTTTCGCAAAGACCGTACCATCATGATGTTTCCCAGCTCTCGATAACCCATCTTTGGCGAGATCGTCGTCAAATACGCCGGCTTTATGCCGTGTCTCAATCACGCTCGTCGTTATAAACTCGTCGAATTCCGGATGACCCTGTACGCTCAGAACACGTTGTGGCATATAGAAGCCTTGCACTTCGCATAGAGGACTAGAACCGAGGCCGACGCATCCTTGCGGAACCTCGTATACGATATCACGGTGCATCTGTTGCAAAAGCTGAATCGATTAGCTATCGTATACGACACGTGTCCGGTAGCTTACCAAAGTGTCCTGCGAGAATAGTTGCTTCCCAGCATCACTCAATGTGAATGGTTCGACGGAAATCTCCCATCCAGCATCGTTCCGCCCCACGCGAGCCCCCAGGGCACGCGCAACAATCTGGTGTCCGAAGCATATCCCGACAATGGGCTTCTTATGATGTTCAAATATGTCTCGGACGTAATTTGTCAACTCGACTATCCAGGGTACATCGGCATGCGCATCATGTCCTAGGTTCATTAGTGCAGTGACTCCAATTGGGCTGCGAACGCTTACTGCTTCCTGTCAACAACAGGGCATCAAACTCCTCCGGCCTGGGATATACTTGGTTGTGCATCACATCCCATCCCGTTGTTTGTAGCTCGACATCGGCAGCTCCAAGCTCTTGGAGGCCTGCGGTCAGAAGACGCTTAAAGATAACGCCATATTTTCCGTAGCGATCTGTGACCGGATCGAGCGGGATGTCACACTCTAGGACAGCGACTCGAACAATTCGCGTCATGATAGCTCAATTGTTGTCTATCGAAACAGGGAAATCTCAGCGTCTTAACAGACGATCCTCAAGAGACCGATATATGAGAATATAATGGCCGGCTCGGGTAAGTGGGGGGGATCGTCAGCTTTATCGATAAGCGCGGTCTTTGGCTTCCCCGCAGCGCGGTCCGCGGTCAACGTTTTCTATCCAGATCTCCAACTCTATCGCGCTTCTTTCTCGTACCAGACAGCATCACAAGTAATTCAGGTGGCTATCGGAGCTCTATCGGGGCCAATGCGGCAGATTTGCGCGATGGAAGCTCAGCCGCCGCATCTTGGCGCGGATTAGCTCCGCATAACCTTCGCCGAGATTCCTTAAATCTTGGTCTTATTATGTTTCTTCTTCTTTACCATTGATTCAATTTTCTTGAATTGAATGAACAACCGCCATAATGACCACAGAAATCACACTAGAAAACCTTTCAAGTGTCCTGGCAGACGACATCAAAGTCAAAGTCGCCGGCATTGACTGCGATGGCATCCTCCGCGGCAAGGTCATGTCCAAGGACAAATTCCTCGGCATCGCGCAAAAGGGATTCGGCTTCAGCTCTGCCGTCTTCGGCTGGGACATGCAGGATGTGCTCTACACGACCGATGCGAACGTCGCCCCCAAAGGCTCGGGATATGTGGACTTTATCGCCGTCCCAGACCTGAGCACATTCAGGAGGATACCCTGGGAGGAAGATATCCCGTTCTTTTTAGTGCGGTTCATTCAGAACGGTGAAACTGTTTCGGCAGATGGTCGGAATATGTTGAAGTCGCTATGCGATAAGCTTGCCGCCGAGAATTGCCAGGGAATGGCGGGTGGTACGTCTTTGTTCTATCCGCAGGTTCTCCTAAGTAACTCTAATGAAACCAGTTGAACTGGAGTTTATGAATTTCCAGACCCCTTCAGAAGACGGATACGGTCCTACTAACTCTCAAACACAAAATATCGCCGCCTTCCTCGAAAAGAACGCCCCTGGCGCTTTGCGCCCTATAACTGCCGGCAGCTTTTCCTACAGCGCAACGCGACCGGTAGCGTTTAAGAAATATTTCTATGATATCTTTAATACGTCTGCGCAAATAAATTGTGATATTGAGGGATGGCATACAGAAGGTGGGCCAGGTGTATACGAAGCAGTGAGTAGCCTTGACCAAACCCCAGCCGAACATCTCACTCATTTCGCAGGCCCTCAAAGTATGCGATATCCGTGAAATGGCAGACCGAGTATCCCTCTTCAAGTATGTAACTCTGACCCGCTCTCTCGTCGCAAACTAACAACCAAAGGCTCCTGGCCAAGTCAATAGGCGTCGAGCACGGCATCACACCCTGCTTCATGGCAAAGCCAATCCAGGGACAACCGGGCAGCTCCGGCCACATCCACGTCTCCCTCACCGATCTCGCAGGAAAGAATCTGTTCGGCCGTGAGACCCCCGACACCCACGCCCCCTGGCCCGACGCAGTCGGGCTATCCGATCTAGGCCGCCAATTCCTCGCTGGTCTCCTGGAAGCACTACCAGACATCATGCCCCTGTTCGCACCAACCATCAACTCCTACAAACGGCTCGTCGAGAACTTCTGGGCCCCCGTGAATATCAGTTGGGGTCTTGAAGACCGAATGGCCTCCATTCGCATCATCACGCCACCGGTATGCAAGCCTGGCGCGACGCGGTTCGAGGTTCGCATTCCTGGAGCGGACTTGCATCCCCACTATGCGCTGAGTGTTATTCTCGCTGCTGGCTGGCGGGGCGTGCAGAAGAAACTCGAGATTAAGGTGCCCCCTGTGTCGGCGATGAAGCAAAGTAACACCAATCCGGACTTGCTGCCGAATACTCTGGAAGAGGCTCTGAAAAGATTCAATGCGCCTAATAGCATTGCACGGGAGATCCTAGGCGGAGAGTTTGTGGATTTCTTCACTGCGACACGCGAGCATGAATTGCGGGTGTGGAGAGAGGCTGTGACGGATTGGTAAGTTGATCGTATGGCATGCATTTGAGCAGGCACTAATACTTTTCACCAGGGAATTCAAACGGTACATTGAGACAGTATAGATGGGGTTCAGGCTGGGATAGAATTGATTATATCAAAGGGTTAGTAAACCTGTACTGTACATAACGAACGTATATACCTGCACATCGATAGTCTTATGGAACCTTCTCCTCCATCGTTGGCAAAAGCTTTGACCCCCTTCTGTGCCAGACCGAAAGATTTTTTGATATGGATATACGAGTGGACGTCAATGTGGGCTTCTGGAGGGTTGCGGTCATTGCTACAACCGTTCATCATGGATGAGTATTTCCGCATGCGGTGTTCGGCAGCTTCGAACCATGGCACGAACAAATTGAAGCTCAGTTAAGCTTTCGCGTCAAAGACTATGAGCCCCATACTAATTGTTAAGGGTTTCTCGAAAATCTCAATATCAATTACGTCAATAAAAAAGTAGTGACATACGCTATCTGAAGATGTCCCTACACATTACGTATCGGATAGCATCTCCGGAGACATTTATAGGAGGACTGCATCCTACTTTGTAAAACTCAACAACATGAGCAACATTTTCCACTCTTAAGTCAGTCAATATGAGGGTTTATCTATTCATTTCCACGCTGTACTTCGCATCAGCCCTCTGTGCAGCTCTTCAACAAAACTACACCTCACTCAATGTCGATCTCTCAAGCATAGCCCACGTCACGGCCCTATTCTCATATCCCAACTGCGCAACGCATTGTCCCATTCCTCCTCCGACTCTCAACGAAACCATCAAACACTGGCTAGCAGACAGCATCCGTCGCGACGGATACACAAACGCCACAATCGCAATCCACCAAGAACAAGGCAACATAACAGCCACAATCACAGGCGTTCCACCAGACTACCCCCAATTCATCACCAGCTTCCTTGCCCAAGGCACCTCCGGACTAACCGACACAGACCGATTAAAAAAAGACAACAAGTGGAAACCCGACTGGTTCTACTTCCTCCCACTAGGCATGGCACTACGAAACCACCCAACCGTCCAACTCCTCCACTTCCCCCCAGACACAGTCATGACCCAAACACAAGACTACCTCAAAGCCGCCACGACCCGACGCTGGGCGAGCCTCCTCGTCATGAACGGGGTCACCGACCGAGAGACCGACAGGTACCAAAGGATCATGGACATCGCACCTATCGCTGCACCCGCCAGCGCCGGGGCCGAACTAGAAGGCGTTTACGATTACTACGATGACTATAGCAGCGGCCTCGTCCGGGAATGGACGAAGCCGGTGGTAGGTAGCTATGCGCCACGTCCTATGGTTGCGTTTGGGGGTCCGGCGCGCCAGTGGTTGAGGAAATATTATAAGCTGTCTAAGGTGGACGTACTTACTTTGACGCATATTAGTCCAGTTGGGGGGCAGACGGTGCCGGTGTTGGGGGCTAATCACCCGAGTAAGATTTGGTATGCTGCTAATGTCACTCTTAATCATGGGAATGAGACTAAGGCGGATCTTGTTGGGTTGCGGACGATGACGGAGGATCTCACTTGTGCTTGTTGGCAGGCGAGTATGGGGAAGAATGCGTCCAGTGATGCGGCGGTTGCTCTTCAGACGTGCAAGGCGCAGTGGCAGCAGACGAAGAAGAAGCAGGCTTGCGAGTCATTTTACATATCTATACGCCATCTCAGTGAACAGGAGGCTGAGAAAAAGTGTAATGTTTAGTGTTTGTCGTTTTAGGACATAGTACAGAATCTAGTGTGCTTCTACCGCAATCTCGTCACCCAGTGACGCAGGGAAAGAGCTTCAATTATACTCTTGAAGTATGAAAACTATGGTCTTTTGCAGAGCCTGTTATAGAAGGCCTCATATGCTTATGTTCTCCAGGCAGACACGGTATTCTCGATTGATCGATGTATGCCACGACACAAAGCTACCAACCCATATCACTGAGAGCACGATGGGGGTTGTCGCGTAAAGCCGTATCTGGAAGTCATTGCACAACTTGTTCAAGGCAAACCAGAAACGAACGTGCGGTTCAGGCACTTGAGAGAAATACGCAGGTCGATACAACGACTTACCAGTACGCTGCTCGCAATGAGATGTACTGCCACTTCCTTCAATCTCAGCCCATGATTTCCGGCTATAGAAAGTGTGAGGCTAATTTGTGTGGGCGCTCAGCCAGTCACCGTAGGTGCGATGTTCAATTTTCACCAGCTTTCAGCCGTGAACAGATCGACCACAGAAGGATGATCAGCCGCAGATAAAAGAAAATATCGGTCTTACTTCGGTAGAAAGAAATATCATCTATCATGTGTAAACGGATGATCAATGCATGATGATGCCCCAAAGTTGCAACCGCCTGTCTACAGTTATTGTTTCATCCGCGAGGAGGACCAGCCACATCGGCTCCGGAAACTGAAATGCAAACCTCCGGTCAAGCTAGAAAGATACTGGGATCAATTTAATCGTGGAGATCGCTCACCACGAGCCCGTGCATCGCCGATGGTAAGTACACCACATAAAAGCACGGAATCAAGTAAGGCGTTGACGCTCTCAGGCTATCTCTTTTTGGCAATAGCCAGAGTAGGTGCTATACTTCTCATTCTATCCATAGCTTACCTTCATTATCAGGGGACCACAAACCGTCTTCAGGCGTGATTCAACCACGCCCTTGATATACCCCGAATATGCTCTGTCCTACAGAGATACGTTCATCTGGCGGTCAGCTTTTTGCATGACATTGTGTTTGTCGTCCATTATCAAGTTTATCACGTGTTTGAAATATGCTACAGTCATTCGCATTTCCGGAGGCAATAGCCAGATATATTACTACCTCTTTGACCAGAAGCGAGGCCACGATTCTTCTATCTTGAGGTCTCTCCTTCTTAAACCTCCTTATTAAACCTCCTCATTAAACCTCCTTAGATTGATTGTAGATAGTATATTCTGGTCCGCGATGGTAGTACCCTAGGTTGGAGTTTAAGAGAATACTACAGTTATCTGCGTAGCATAAAATACATTTATATTTCAAAATTTAATAACCTCAAAAAATAAATTTAAAATATTTAAAATTAAATCTAAAGGAATAATACTTAAATAACCTCCTAAAAACAAAATACTGTTTAAAACACAAATTAAAACAAATGACACTGTCATTCGTTATTCAATTTTGAGTAGTATAGGGAATGTACACATCATGTTAAGAAGATCTTTGTAGTTATATAAATAACATGAGAATGTAGCTAAGACAACGTTGATTAATTACAGGCTATTAAATGTCAAGCGGGTATATCATGGCATGGCTCATTCTTCATCAGCATCCTCTACCGAAGCAGAGCCCTTGGACTGGGTCGGCGTCTGAGTACCGTCCTGTCCATTCTCTTCCTCCTCTTCATCCTGTTCATTCTGTCCATTTTGTCCATTCTGCGCGTGCTCTCCATTACCGTTCTCATCGCCCTCCAATCCTTGCTCTGGAGGGTCTCGCTGAACATTCTTACCCTTCCGGTTTCCATTTTCCACCGGCTTCTCGGCATCACTCTTGAAGTACTCGGTGCCAGACTCCTCCACTCCGGGAGTCACCCCGTCTCTCTCCTTCTTCTTCGCCTTTGCCCTTCGAATCAACCTATTATGATAGTCCTTTCCTTCCACCTCAGGATCCTCCTCTAGAATCCGCCTCGCACTCTCCCGTCCAACAACAGGTAGCCGATCAACGCCCTGCACGCCCTGCGGCACAAGCTTCGGATCCAGTAGTCCGACCTGGACCAAGACGCTGGCCTGATCCCAATACACATGCTCGGAGTACAGCCTGCCCGCTCGCAGACTCACTATACTAACGAGGATAATCTCCACTTGTTTATTGGTCGGTGGTACACCGGGGAGCATCCAGGGCACCACATTTGAATGCTGGAAGGTAACATGCAACTCATCAACAACCCGGTCGGCGCCGATCGTCCGCGAGATCAACCGCAACCGCATCGATGGCGGAAGAGAGCGCAAGAAACTATGCTCGTAGAACCGACGCAGAGCACGATTCCCGATTCCCCCGCTGACCGTGGGGGTGTACGTCACCGTGGGATTCGTGTGGGTGACATACGGCTCCATTGTATTGGATAGGTCCATGGAGAAGAACTTCGCTGTTGAAGGTAATTAGTGAGTCACTTCATAATTCTACCAACACGGGGAAGGGAATAGGGTTACGAACCTTCCAAGTGTTCCTCCCACCTCTCCTCTAGATCAACGTCCCTATTGAATCCCTTCCGAAGCACCTGCAACGTCCGGCCAAATGCCAGATCACAGGCCAGTCGGTCATACTCGTCTAGATCATGCTCTGCGAACCCAGGCTGCGCATATTCATACGTATACGCCGTGTGGCCGATACTCAGCCGCTCGCCGGTCCCCATGCCGGGTTCAATGCGCCGCGTCGTCCGCTTCTTCTTCCCTTGCAGTCCCACCAGCGTCGGAGTAGTCGTCACATCAACCGTGGTACCAGCCAAATGAGTCAGCATTCTGATTGTCGGCGGATACCGCGATCGTGTGTCGGGGATGTTGGTGGGATAGTAGGCAATCAACGCGCAGAGACGACTACCATTAGTTGGTTTAAGGTAGTAGTCCAGACAGAAAGACGCCGCATCTCCGAAGGCTGAATACAATCAAGGAAACATAGATCAGCGGCCACCCAGATCAGTTCAAGTAAGAAAGACAGGACTCACCAATAACAGCATAGTTCTCCCCTACCCCCAAACCCTCCTTCACATTCTTCAATTTCGCGACATAGTCCTTACCGCCCCCGTCATAGGGAATATAAACTATATCGAAGCCCTCATCTCTCCAGTTCTTCAGTATTTCCGTGTCGAATTCGGCGGTCTCCGCCGTAATACATAGTCGGGCTTTGCCTGTGGCGTTGTTGTAGAGAAAGCCTGTTGCTCCCGGTGCGTTGATGGATAAGAGGGCCATTTGTTGGTTTTCTTCAACCCTTTGCTGGGTGTAAGAAGTGGTTACCACGGATGAATTGAGTTGAAGTTTGGTTAAGTCAGGAACGTACCCACGTGGAAGAGGAATGGAAGTTGCAATGTTGTTAATTGATATACTTGGTTGCGGTCAAATAAAATGGGGAAAACGTCCTTTACGTCATTGGGGAGGGTGACACCGCATACGTCATCGGTATAGTTGGTTGGGATCAGCTGATTTATCCAGGGTTAAGCGCATACATTAATACATTGAATGCATGCTGAAATCATACTAAGGAAGACAATTGGTAGAAATAGAGCGTTTATTTCAGGGAAGGGGAGAGGCGGGTTTGGGAATGTAACTTCATGACAGTATATATTCTAGAATTGATTTCTTATCTAGTCCCTGACAACAGGACGCATATTCAGTCTACATAGTACTATAGCATTTTCTCGTCAACTATAATTGACTAACGAAATACATGACAGGCATCTGAATTTTTAGTCTCAGGGAGATTGTTATCCATAGTGAATAATATATGTTGAGTGGGTCAAAATATGCTCGTCTTTAGAATTTCTGGCCCGAATGGACCCCAGAGTTTGATGATCTACGTAGACCACATTAAACAGATTAACATGAGAGTAGACATATTCATAAAGGTCAACTGACTAATAAATTTTGAAGTCTCCAGCTCCCATTTCCGGATAATACTACCTACCAGTCTAGGGCAGATACTTGAATGCTCGTAGATAACCATAGTCTATCGCAAAACACAAATCGAATATATCATTCAACAACCTCGATTCGACAGGGCCAATAATCCGGTAAGTCAGCATATGGGATGAATCTACCGATTTCTACTATATCAGTGTTAATAAATTTCCGAATCGGAATCCGAACCCGAATTATCTCGAATCTAGTCGATACTATATTTGGCGCCACTTGCAAAGGCTATTTTTCCTGATATATTACATACCGAGGGGAATGATGTTGTTTCTCAAATCCGATAGCTCGAGATTTAGCTTTATAGACTATTTGTAGGGAGAGAAACACTGGTGCCGACGATATGAACAATTATATTAATGTATCCCCAATTCCCATGACGCCTCCAAAAGGCAGACCAGTACCCGGCATCAGCAGTCCATACACCATCACAAAGGGAATCTAAGATGCTAGGTACAAGAGTGAATGGATCACAGCAAAAAATAGAAGAAAAAAACATCGGTTCTAATACCCAACTGTATAAACCAACGAGCAAGTACAATGTATCATCAACCAGCCAACAGTATGATCATATTGCGCCGCGCTATGCTATGAGCGTAGGTGGAAGGGAAGGTGTCTTATATCACAGAGACCCACGGAAATTGATCTAGTTTTAATCGAACCGAACAGGCGTCTGACCGCTGCCCGAACGGATAGCCACGATAGAATAAAAGATGTGTTCGAAAGAAAAGGCCACATTGCTTCTGACGGCCATAGAGTATTGTAGGCTTTGCGGCATCAATCATCCTTGGACCTATTTCCGGTAGCACGAGTCCTGCTCGTTCCTGCCGAAGGACTTGGGAAGCGACCTGTTACTGATGTCCCGTTGTGAAGGTTAGATCCCGATCGATTCAGCTCGGGCTTCCACCGCGTCTTCGAGGAATCTCGAGATTCTAATCCGTCGTTGAGTTCAATCAAATCTCCTACCCCTCGCGTTCCAGTTCGGTGGGCCGTGTCGTTCATTTGGTGGCTTTGTGTGCTCTGCTGCAATTCATTGAAGCCGGCCTTGGCTCGACTGGTCATCTTCCTGACCCAACCCTCGACTGCACCGCCAATATTGTCAAGACCGCTAGAAGCATGAGGCACTGAAGTTGATGTGTACTCCGTAGTACCTTGGAAGTTCGGTGGAGCAGGTGCAGGAGCCAAATTCGGTAGATGATGCGCAACGAATTTGCTCAGACCATCAAGCGCAGGCCCAGGCACCATGGTGCCTCGGTCGAGGGTACCAACTCCCGTTCCGGCGAATTGGACATTGCTACGTTGACGTTGATGGCGCACAGCAGGCCTTGACTTAGCGGAGGCCCGGGACCCTGACGAGTCTGCGTGAGGTCGATTTCCTGATGCGGACGTAGGTTGCGAAAATTGGGATTCAATTTGTGACGATGTTGAGGACAACGTGGGAGTCCTATCACGTCCGGACAACGAAGGGCTCTCATAGTCAGTATAAGAAACAGATTTCCGTCTCGAGCGCGGAAAGAACCCTAATGCCCTGCGCGGCACGCGACCAATCTCTACAGGCGCAGAAAGACCATCAATTTGCACCCATGACTCGTGTTTCCATATTCGGTCACTCTCGGCATCAGGGTAAGGGTCTGGGGTTGGTTCGATTGCGTCGCGATAGTCCGGAGTCGAACTTGGCGCTATCGAGCTCCCACTTGGGTCTTCTAGAGAGTCACGTCTAAAACTTTCGGCGTCCAGAAGGTCTACATCATGCTGAAAGGGCCGCCCTTTGACCGAGCAGGAGTCAACTGGTAGAAGAACAGTCTTCCGACCTTGAATGCTATCGCTAGGCCAAAATCCATTCGCCTTCCTGAATATCGCGGGCTGACAGCCATAGCGAATTGTAACACCCGTTATACTGTCTGTCGGCTGAACATGATGCACGTAAGCCAGAGCTTCCTCATCCTGCTCCGGGGTAGCTGTGGAGTGACCCGTTCGATCACTGGAATCGCGTCGTTTGTGGCGATTATTCAAGCTTCCATTGGTCTCCGTATCTGCTAATAATAACGCTTCCCTTTTCTTTGCCTGCACAAGTGCCTGTCGTTCTTCCTTGGTTCCGCCTCCAATTTGGGGTGTGGAAGGCGCTGCCGGTCCCCATGACGAAGGTAGAACTGTCCGCGACGGGTTTCTCGTATATGAATCAGGGCGAGAAGGTTTCCTTGCATGCCCGCGTGCCGCCCCATTAGCGGGTGGATGTACGATATCACTCCCTAAAACTGATGAAGCCAGACTCTGCAACGACGACCAAGACGCATCCAGAAAATCCACCGCGGCCCTCGAAGACTCCGCAAGATTGACTTGATTCTTGCCATTGTAGCTAAATCCACCTAGTGAGCTACTCGGACCACGGCTAGGCGATGCGGTGACGCGGGAGGGGTGTCTCATAGGCATCGGCGAAACCCCGCGGGATGCAAAGGGCGACGGTGTGGTCCCGCGAGATCGGGGCGCAGGGAGGTCGGAGGAAAGCACAGTAGACGGCCCCGATGATGTCCGCTGCCTCCCACAATCGCTCTCATCATCTTCGGTGAAGGATATCAAGCGGCGAGGACGCGATCTAACGGTCGAGGTGGATCTCCGGGAGGTGTTTGCTGTCGTCGTCCCAGGGCTGAGGGAGTCGGCAAAGCTGGTACTGGAACTCATCCCTGGCGACGATAACGGTTATGTCGTAGGGAAGGGAGTGTCGTCAGCTCTCCTAAAGGAGGTCAACTCTAGGTGAGGAATCGCCAAAGGCAAGATGCCATTGCAGGGCTCTACAGCAGAGCGTTCGTCATCCAGGTCTCGGTCCCTATCGCATCCGTGTCCCTTCAGGTGGGATCTAAGATGGTCAGGAATGTGGAACTCAAGACTCGGCCCGATATCTGATATTTCGAACAGATTAGATAGGAATCTATGACGACGCACAGTCCGGAGAAACCAGGGACATTAATCTAGGGAAACCGTCGGAAGCTGAGCAGGAGTAGCGTAGTTGTACGTAGTATGGGGGGGAGGAGTTTGGGGGGCGCGGGATGCGGCAGGAGGGTAAATTAGTGGTTTAGCCTCCTTTGTGATGACGACTCCCCAACTTAGCAGTTTAAGTCTGACGTTGTCCACTCACGGCAGGGTGGGTCCCAAATTTTTATGTAAAAAAGGTCAAAGGAAATGGAGAAATTTAAGGCGCTGGTGGAGATTGGACAGGTCGCAAGAAAATGTCTGCAGGGGAAGGGAAAAAATAAAAAGTATATTTAGGACAACAGAGAAACGAAGAAAAAGAGCCCGGTAGCAGGAGACAAAACTCTGCTCGGAAAGTATTCGATCGACAAAGTCTCTGTGTTTTCTAATGGTGATCATCATGTTCCAATGATGTTATGTACCACTTCACACACCCACTTGGCCATCATTATTAAGTGTATCGTACCGTATTTCCCGGCCCGCCGCTAATCGGCAAACTCCCCATTTAGGCCACTGTCGTGCAAGGATTATTAGGTACCCGCCAACCTGTTATATATAATAAGGTGTATGTTTCATCCATTGGTCTAATGATAATACAGGAAGTAAAGAAGCTGTTGAATACGCGATGGATAGTGTCAGAGTTGAGAGCCAACAATGGAGAGGAAATTCCAAGCCATATATGATAGCCATACCCGACAAGACCATGAGATATTTGGTATTATGATCAAATAAAAGAACGCCATTCCCTTCGGGCTGTGTACAGATGACATAGACAGACGATAAATCAGTAACTTCGCACATTCGTTCACATGGTCGTTCACTCAGGCGGCTCTGCCATGTCGGCAGATGGCCGTGGGTCAACATCAGATACCCCATCTGACGCTGTACTCCACTCTTTTTCTGAGCTGGCCCTACTAAGTGACTGCAGGGGGGCGGGTGGAGGAATAACCCTGACTCCTCCAGCACGCGTAAAGAAATCTTCCGTTCGAAGACCGCGGACCTCTTTCGGGTCAACAGCGGTCATTTGAAGACCAGCGGCCTTTTTCTGACGGATGAGTTCCCGAACTGGAGCCATAGCGGCATCACGGCAGGCTTCCTTGATGTCACTGCCGGACATGCCAGCCATGGCCTTGACCAGGTATTCGAGGTCGAAGTTCTCCCGGTCCACCTTAGTATCCTTGAGGACAAGACTGAGGATTCGAAGTCGTTGTGGTGCTGGGGGGAGAACAACAGGGAATTTCTTCGGCATCCGTCTGAGGATAGCATCGTCGATATCCTGGATACGGTTCGTCGCTCCCATCACGACAACCCGCTGAGGCTCGCCTGAGGAGTTCGCCGAGGTAAGTCCGTCCCAGTGTGTCATGAATTCTGCTTTAACCATGCCACTTGCCTCATGTTCCCCACTCCGTCTGGTGCCGAGAACAGCGTCAATTTCATCAATGAAGACGATGGCAGGCTGCAGCTTCCTAGCTAGCGAGAAAACCGCATTGACCAACTTATTTGAATCTCCGTACCACTTCTCCGTCAGAGTTGATATATGTAAATTAATAAAGCACGCTCCACTCTCATGGGCAAGGGCTTTGGCAAGCATAGTCTTTCCGCACCCAGGTGGACCATATAACAATACACCCGACGGAGCTGTGAGGAGTGACGATGTAGACGCATACAGATGAGGCATGGTCAAAGGATAGATAACAGATTCTTTCAACTCCTCGATGATCTCGTCCAAGCCTCCAATATCCTCGAAAGATACGGGAATGTCATCTGGAGCAACAACATCCATTGCGATCGCTTGTTCGTATTGGTTCAAGACGAGATCTCCGCGCTTCGTTCGCCTCCCCCGCTTGCTTCCTCTGCGCGGTGATTCTTCATCCGACTCAACTCCTCCGTCGAGTTTCCGTAGAATAGCAGCTGACTTGCGCCGTTGCTCCTCTTTCTTTTGGCTTTCCGGGTCGAAATCAAGACGAGATATGAGGTACCGAATGAGGAAATAGGCGGATGCCGACTACATACAATCTTAGTGGTCTAAGTGACGACGATAGAGGATGATGTTTGACTTACCGTGCCGGCAACCATCACCATTTCCTGTAAGAATTGCTGCCATCTTGGGCCGCGCGCCGAAGCCATGACGACAGAACTAGGCTCTCAAAAGCAACGAACGTTTATTTTTTTAGGCAAACAAGGCGCGATCCAATCACTGTTCGTCGCTCCAACAAAATTCCCGAGACCAGCAGCGGCATAATGATGAAAGGTGCTAACAATTCGATGGAGGATTACTGGAGATGGCACTCGGGTCGGCCGTCGGCCAAAGCAGCTGTGGCGCTCATCAGAGCCGTGGCTTTGCCGACAGTGTCACATGCTTCACTGCCACTTAGTTGGTATGCGGTGTGGGAGGCGGAGAGAGAGTCCCACCGACGCGCCCGGCATTCATTCGTCCGAGTTTGTGTTGGTTTGTTGTGGTGTTATCGCTTGTGTACCATTACACCTGTTGCGCTTTTTTTTACGTTTTGTTCTTTTTTTTTAACCAAAACTATATAGTTATAATCTCTAAACAATGCCGAAAAGAAAGGCTGCAGCCAGGCTTTCTGGCCTAGCAGAGTCCGACATGGAGGAGGGCAACAGCATCGTGGAATCACGCGACAATGAGCGCCCTGCGAAGAAGGCGAGAGGACGACCTCGATCGAAGTCGACAGAGCTTAAACCCGCCGCACAATCGAAAAGCGACGCAAAAGCTACGCCGTCGCAGGTACCAGCTACTGCTGGCAAGAGGAGGACACGAAGGGGGAGACCACGGGGTAGCAGAGGCTCAATGCAAGCCGACACGGAAGAAATAGTAGAGCAGAACGAACCCCAACAGGCCGAACAAGACGCGGATCCTCAAGTACCAGAAAGCGAGCATGCTTCCAACGATGAGCTAGGTGCGTCGCAGGCGGTGTCTAGGTCTAGCAGATTCACGAAAGCCGCCAAACCTGCGGCTAAACCTGCCACCACACGTGGACGACGGAAGGCAAATGTTGGAAAACAAGTCAAGACTGATGGCGAATTTGAATATACCCCGAAGAGGACCCGACAGTACAAATCACCCGAGAAGCCCAAGGAACAGGCAGAGCAATCTACGAAACAACGGAGGAGAACAGAACCAGAGTCGGAACTAGAGTTGGAACTAGAAAATGACATGACAGAGGAGGAAAAAACCGTGCCGGATGTTGTCGAAGAGACTTTTATTCAGGATGAAACGGTGGAACCACACTCCTTCTCCATGTCGCCGACCAAGCGTAGACAGTCCACCCAGTGTGCTTTACAGAGTTCCCCACTGAAGACTAACGGGGAACCAGAGTTGAGACGTCGGCTTGGTGAACTCACTAAAAAATACGATACTTTGGAAAGTCGCTACCGCACTCTAAAGGAGATAGGCGTGGTAGAGGCAAATACCAACATGGAAAAATTACGAAAACAGTGCGAAGCGATAACAAATGGTTCGTGGCCTTTACGTGTCCCAAAATTATACATGTGTGCTTATCATTATAGCTTCCAACAACTTGGTTTCCTCTCTCAAAGCAGAATTAGAGGCGCAAAAGGCGCTCGGTCAACAGACCCGGGGACTCCAAAAACAATTGAAGGAGCGAGATGCGGAAGTAGCTCGACTGAAGACGCAAGCCGAAGATGTCACCGCTCAGCTTTCTTCCGCTCATACCGAGGTTAAAGCTCTGCAAACCAAGCTTGCTGCTGCCCGGAACACCGCTGCGACTCTCGAAAGTGCCGCAGCCAAGGTTCCTGGAAGTGCCATTAAGGGTGGTTCCAACCGTGCTAATGCTGCTGCAAGTGCTGAAGCTGCGCACGCAGCTCAGTTTGCGCAGCTTAAGGAGGATCTTTACACCGATCTCACAGGACTAATCATTCGTGATGTGAAGAAGGGAGATGCTGACAACTTATATGACTGTATTCAGACCGGTGTCAATGGAAGTAAGTGCTCACTATCTCGCATGACATGAGATCTTCACTAATATAGAAGCAGCCCTACACTTCAAATTGGCCGTACCGCACGTCTCGACAGCCAACTTCGAGAATGCAGAATTTCAATACATTCCACTTTTGGATGAGAGTCGCGACCGAGAGCTGATTGATATCTTACCTGAATACTTAACGGTGGATATTACTTTCGTCCGTCAGCAAGCGTCGAAATTCTATACTAGAGTCATCGACGCTCTCACAAAGCGGCGGACGAGCACTGCGAACTAATGGTCTTCTATGCAATCCGTTTTTCCCTCCCACACCCTTCGCCATAGCCAATTGGCTGCATTTATGCGTTCATTTTTACTCTGGGTCAGGATAAAAATCCCCCCATTTCGCATGGTAGGAGTCGGGTTAGTTTAACGGCGTATACATCTTTCGAGTAGGGCATCTGAATAAGGATAAGGAGTTTAATCGTTAGATCGGGTAATTGAGCTCGATTATCCAATGGCAATTATACAAATATATGAAATTATAAAAACTATTGTTGGATATCTCGATCGGCTGGCGTTGGTACTCCCTTTTATATGTACCAATGTACGAAATATGTCAGGGGGCAATTGCGGTACCAATAAATGCAGTCTGCCGTACCCGCTGCCGTGCCGCCTTGATGGCCACCGATTGGTTGCGGCATGCCCCAAAGTTCCTCAAAAGTGTCTCTCCGGGAAAAGAGCCATCTTTTGTTGGAAGCTCAACTTGAGGATGTTGTCCGCTTGTCAGCTCCTTATTTCTCCAGTTATACTTCTCTCTTCAATTGTGTTTTAGTTTGGCTGTTTTGTTTTGCACCATTTCCTTTACAGATTCTTTCTTATCCTTCAATTGACTCGTGGCCAAATCTCCTGCAAAGGCACCATGGCGCGTGTCGGCCGCGTTGGGTTTCTCACCCTCGCGGTGGTCTTCCACCTACTTTATGCCTATTCGATCTTCGACATCTATTTTGTCAGTCCGATCGTTAGCGGCATGAGATCATTTCGTGTGGAACGCGAAGCCAATGCCGAGGCACCGTCTAAACGTCTCTTCCTGTTTGTAGCTGACGGCTTGCGCGCCGATAAGGCGTTTCAAGCACTGCCTGACCCAGATGGACCTGCAGATATCAAAAACGAAGAGCCTATCTACCTTGCGCCTTTCATTCGGTCCCGTGCGCTTTCTCATGGAACATTCGGTATCTCCCACACACGAGTACCCACCGAATCGAGACCTGGCCATGTTGCGCTTATCGCGGGGTTGTATGAAGATGTGTCGGCAGTGACAACGGGTTGGAAACTCAATCCGGTGAATTTCGATAGTGTTTTCAACAGAAGCCGGCACACATGGAGCTGGGGCAGTCCGGATATTCTTCTGATGTTCAAAGAGGGCGCCGTTCCGGGAAGAATCGATGCGGAGACGTACGGCGAAGAGGCGGAGGACTTCACGGCTGACGCAACGTTGCTCGATACCTGGGTCTTTGACAAGGTCAAGGAGCTTTTTTCTTCTGCAAAGAATGACCCCGAACTAGATGCGAAATTGCGAGATGACAAGCTAGTCTTTTTCTTGCACCTTCTCGGCTTAGATACCACCGGCCATGGCTACCGCCCCTATTCGAAGGAATATCTGCGCAACCTCAAGATTGTGGATAAGGGTGTGCAGGAGATCACACAGCTTGTGGAAGACTTCTATGGGGACGGTAAGACGTCATTCGTTTTCACCGCGGATCACGGTATGAGCGATTGGGGAAGCCACGGAGATGGTCATCCTGACAATACCAGAACGCCCCTCGTTGTTTGGGGATCCGGTGTGGCCAATCCTAGGTACACACATGAGGGAGTTATAACAGGACATGAAGATGGAATTTCCTCAGATTGGGGCCTGCACAGTGTCCAGCGGAATGATGTCGCACAGGCAGATGTCGCTGCCCTCATGGCCTACTTAGCTGGGCTTGATTTTCCCACCAATTCCGTTGGACAACTGCCTCTTGAATATCTCGACGCCAGTCCCAAAGATAAGGCACTGGCTGCGCTTGCGAATACGCAGGGAGTTTTGGAAATGTACCGTGTTAAAGAAGAGCAGAAGCGGGAGGCACTGTTGCGCTATACACCATTTGAGCCTCTTGCGGATCGCAATGAGACTTCCGTGGAAACCCGCCTTGAAGAGATAAAGGCCTTGATCGCAAGTGGATCATATGACAAGTCTATCCAGCTGTCTTCTCAGCTATTTGTTTCGGGACTAGAGGGCCTGCGATACCTCCAAACGTACGACTGGCTCTTCCTGAGAACTATCGTCTCTTTGGGGTACTTGGGCTGGATTGCATACGCCTTGACCACGGTAATTGACCTACATGTCTTGCACGGAACATCCGACTCGAACCGCACAGTATCGAGTATCATGTTCTTCTCGTCTATACTTGTTGCTCTCTTCTCAGTCCTCCTATACCAGGGCTCTTCCTGGAGATACTATTTTTACGGATTCTTTCCTGTCTTCTTCTGGGAGGAAGTTTTTGCGCGGAGGAAAGCTTTGCTTGCTGGTCGTGAGATCCTTTTGGGCCACGTCCGCTCAGTAAGCGGCTACTTCGCATTCATCTTCCAGCTACTACTATTTGTGGGCGTCTTGGAGGCATTGGTGCGTTTAGTTACACTCTAGCGAATTGGTACACAGCTAACAGTCTACAGGTACAATCCTATTTCCACCGGGAAGTGTTCACCGCTTGCTTCGTCTTGGGGGGGTTCTGGCCGATAATGTACGGCACAAAGTTCATCAAATCGCATAAGCTACTTTCTGCGTCGTGGGCCCTCGGCTGTTTTCTAATGAGTACTTTTACTCTATTACCCGCTAACAAAGTCGAGGATATGAGGATGATGTACGAAATGACCCCTGATATCTGAGTACACTTATAGGAGTATACACCTATCTAACTTTGTTCGTCTAGTACCTCTGGCTCACTGTTGATGTTTTTTACCGGTCTACTCTATCTTATCTTCGAAGGCGATATTCTGGGGCAGAAGCGCTCATCGGAACGAAATACAGCCGTCTCGAGTTGTGGCTCGCGGTCAATAATGGGAGCGCAGGTACGAAAGACCCCGCTAGTCTCAATTGATACTAGATCATATATCCCGTATCGATTCTTAACATTCAACTAATCCCGTTTAGGTCGGTATGATTCTTCTCGCATTGATCGTGACCAGGTCAAGCGCAGCATCTCTCCAGGCCAAGCAGGGTCTTCCGTTTGGTAATCAGGTGCTTGGATGGTCTATCTTGGGTGAGTGCTTCTTTTCTTTATTTTTACCCTCACTTCAAGGACCCTTCTAGAGCACCTCTCTTTTTTGTACAAGCTCAACTATTGGATTGGTATTGATACGAGAATTTACGTAGCTGCCTCGCTCCTATTGCCATTTCTATATCGTCTGTCTCCTAACAGTCACTACTTGCATCGGTTAATGGTCATTTTCCTCACCTTTTCTCCGACCTTCATCATCCTTACCATTTCGTACGAAGGACTGTTCTACTTTGTCTTCTGCATGACCCTCGTGACTTGGGTCCGGTTGGAGCACGCTATTTACGTGCATACTGCGGCCCTGGTTACCGAGCAGAATCTCAAAGCCACAGCAGTCGTCGACGGCCAATCATATCAATATCGGACCCTTAGCGTCTCGGATGCACGCGTAGCCTTGTTTTTCTTTTTCCTCCTCCAGTCTGCATTTTTCAGCACCGGAAATATTGCATCGGTGTCCTCTTTCTCACTGGACAGTGTCTACCGGCTCATTCCGATATTTAGTCCGTTTACTCAGGGCGCGTTGTTAATCCTGAAGCTTCTGATTCCCTTTGCGATCATTAGCGCCAACCTGGGTATCCTGAACCGAAGACTAGAGGTGGCCCCGAGCGCTCTATTCATGATTGTCATGTCCACCTCCGACGTGATGACCCTGAATTTCTTCTACATGGTCCGTGACGAGGGTTCCTGGCTGGAAATCGGCACCACCATCAGCCACTTCTGCATTGCCAGTTTCCTCTGCACATTTGTCGCCATCCTTGAGTTCCTCAGTGAGGTATTCATCAGCGGTGTTGATATTGGACACACCGCCACCACCATCGGATCTGCCGTAACCGACGCTATCAACGAATCTGTGGCGTGCGGACATACTCCGGATTTTGATAAGTCCGGGGATGGAGCGAGGATCGCCGCCAAGGCTGACCAAGATGGCGGTTCATAGAGAACTGTATATGTTTCATTTGAATAGACATATTATATTACATTACCTTAATCAATGACTCATGATCGGGCTTCATCCCGATCATTTAATATTCCCCAAACCGCATTTCTTTTCTCACAAGACCATTGGCCATTCCACTAAACCATGACAATTGCAATTGCATACAAGAAGTGTATGCATTATCTCGATCCTTTGTCACTTGTATTCACCAGCTCCAGTTGAACCGAGGCATCACAAGCCAAACCGCAACCAGAACTCACCGGCTAGAGCTAGCCCTAGTTAGTAGTCAGTACCTACCGTCACTCAGTCATCTCCTGTAAGATCGCTTCCACTCCGAAACTTCCCTACCGTAAACCTTAGACAGATCCCGACGTCGAAAAATGCGGGGAGCCAACCGCCTGGATTCCAGACGTGTCAATCGTTCCAACCCGTCAGGAACACGGCGACTAACTAGACGACACTTTAGGAATTCGGGTACTGATTGCGGTGACGTCTGTGCGGGGAGAGTGTTCTATACCGAGTTCGGAATGGACTGCGAGAGATGTTGAATGGCTTGGTGGTGATAGGTGGGTGGAAATAACAGCTGTGATATCGACGGTGTGTGCTTTTCTGGGGAAAGGTCTTGGTTATTAGTTGTAGGAGGTAGTTGAAAGTGTGAAGCATATTGCATGAGTCAAGTTTGGGATGATCCTTGTCAGTATTTGGCGTATTCGTATCTCGATTTGTGGAGAGGAGGGAGGGCCCTGGTGTACCTACATACATGTGGTATACAAGCCAGGCACTCAAGTTCTCCGATCGAGTGGAACGCAGAACAAGGCAGGCAGGTAGGTACATCTGTACCTACTTTAATATCCATACATACAGGAGGATACATATCATCTATCAGATGCACGTGTGTCACCATGCATTAACATACAGATAGATACAATCAATAAACTAGGGTGGAAGGCAGTGCCCGCTATCGATAACAAAGCAAACCCATTACTATATATGTCTAGGCACGAGGACGGAATCGGATCACGGAGATCAGTGAATCCCGATCACAATCACCCGTTAGAAGCGAGAGTCAAGTTGAATGGACATTGACATTGTCAACCGTGCTAACCTGGTCAGGGGTAGAATAGTGAGGACCTTCGAAGCTAACATGAAATCACAGAAATAGGATCGAGACCGCCAAACCTACCGTGCGCTTGGGATTGGACTGGACTGGACCTTGGGCCAGTCAGTGCCCCAAAAACTAGACCGGATTTTGCCAATACTGCCGCAGTTTCAGAGTCCACCTGATCTGGGTTGATTGTGCGGATCTGAGGTCCGCGGGTTGAGAATTGTATTTGAGGTATATACTGTGAGGACTGATTCACTACGGTTTTCAGTTTCAGTTTCTGGTTATTTGTTCTTCCCCACTACGAGTTGCCAATTCCAGTGCTGCTGTTGGTTGTCGTGTTATGTTCATGAGTCTATTTTGTCTTAGTCAGGTGCATGGAGTTGAGCATAAGGATTGTGCAGGAGTGGGAGTCATGTGTGGATACCAATTAGGTAAAGAAAGCCTCCGCTTGTGGAGAGGGAAAAACCATCAAAGAAGCTTAAAGTTCTGCTTTGCTCAGCTCCCCTTGCAGTGGGTGTCACGGTGTCATGGTGTCACTGGAGATATGAATCTAAGATTCACTGTTCTATAGATGTACAGAAGAAAGAAACTTTAAAATAAAAAGGAACACGTGCCCGGGAGATTAATCGACTGGCCTGATGTTGGTTTTAAAGACTAGGATCTCGGGGTTGGGTTACATTTGTGGTCAGATTGCAATTACAGAGGGTTAATCTTGGGTAACCTACCACGACTTTAAGTCTTGGGTGCTATCATCTTGCCGGAGGGAGCAGTAAGGTACTATGAGGTACTTGCTCATGAGTAGAGTTTCCAAAAGGACACACCCCTCAAGGGTACTACCATGAAGAAGTACCGTATGTCACTGCTAACGCCCACTACCTAAATTAGTAGGTACCGAATACACAAAGAAAGGATCTGGTACAGTTGTTCCAGGTTCCAGAGAATGGACCCTTTTGAGGCTTGGAAATTCTTGGATCCCAAGTTAGTGCTCCGGCACTACCGCCAGATTAGTGCATAGTAGTTCACCCGTCTAGCAACTGGAAATGCAGTAATACTAATCACTCACCCCCTTCTCCACATGGATGATCCGCCTCGAGTCCACTGCGTGTGCAGCGCTGCTGGTGTGTGTGTGTGTATTATTGCCACTCCCCGCCCCCGTAACGGGTGAGGTATACTCGCCGCATTTAATCCTTTGTTTCCATTCTTTTGAATCGTGACCATTAAACGGACACTCTTTTTGGCCGCATTTCCTTACTGAGTATCAACATACTATCTAACCTACCTGCCTAACGACCTCTGGAAATTCGCCAAACCAATTCATCCCATTCTGAACTTGTCCTTCAGAATTACTGGACTCCCTGGTCCCTTGACATCCTTTGACTCCCGGGAAATTTTCTTTCTTTCCAGTCTCCCTCCCCCTCCTACTTTGATCGTCTCCCCGTGTTCTCTACCTCAACGTCCCCTACCTCTCTGTCTTAGTCGATCGCATTCGTTATTCGGGTGGCGTCTGTTACATTTGGCCTTTGTCCCCGTTAATTTCCCTAGTGCTTTTCCTTTACCAGTAACCGTCCAGCGAACCGCTGAACAAAACACGAAAGGAAAGAGGTAAACGGTCACGTCTCTTGTCCTTTTCACTTCCCTGTAATTTTCTTCTGTTTCCAATTTTTTCTTTTCTTTTTATTAATTTTTTTCTTGTCTGGGTTTTATTTCCTATAGACTTGGCTATATCTCTCAATCCTTATATTGTCACCCTCTCCGCTCCGGTCGTCTTTCAGTCGTGTTTCTCTGCATGGATACTTTTCGGCCATGAGCACAACAGGAGAAACTCACACAGATTCTACTTCCAGACCAAGCCCGGCCCCGAGCGCCACGGGCTCAACGGGAACTTCAGGCATTACGGTGCGGACGGGTACAAACGGATCCATGAGTTTTAGAAGGTGTGTGCAATGATAATTTCATTTCCCCTTGCGTGGGTTTCCGTGCTGTCGCGGGGCTGCCGTGGTGAGGATGGCACCGCGCGAGGGGATGGTCGCAGACCACCAAATCTGGGAGTTGAGTCCTTTTTGATGGGAAGAAAAACGGTAGAAAATTAAAGAAAGTACGGATGGATGCTAATCAGATTTATTTAATCGCTATTGAAACAGACAACGTGCGTCGCGTGCTTGTGAGGTATGTCTCTTTGTTCTTTTTGAGGTCGACGCGACCTGTGAAAGCCTCGGCACCTCGGCTCGTCGCAACGGTTTGCTGGGTTCCCCTATCATGCTATCTATCCCATCATGCAATCAATGCCTGCGACGATAACGTAACTACGATAATGCATCAAATGTGAGGGTTTCTTGTGGGCTAACTGTTTTCTTCTTGTGAAGACGTGCCATGCGCGAAAAGTAAGTCCCCTGTCGTGGCAAATGTTTTCTCCTGTTTTCTGCCTTTCGTTGGCTGCCGCCCACCCGCCCTGCAGATCGCTAACCGCTTCACTCACAATCAGGTACGCTGCGACGCCGCCAGTTTAGGTGTACCATGCACCAACTGTGTAGCCTTTTCGATCGAATGCAAGATCCCTACGCCGAAACGCAAGAAGAACCAAACGAAAGCGAAGGAGAGCTCCGGGTATGCCTTTGGACACTTTCAACCCTGATCCGCCATCAGTTCTGCCTCGACATCTACTGACGCCAATGTATTGCATGAATAGAAACGAAGAAGAAATCCAGAAAGAACCAGCCAAGGAAGAGGAGCCGGCGTCGGATGGCAAGGATGCATTCGGTTATTCAAATAATCCCATGGCTGTCGACGGTATGCCAGTTACATCCCTCACAGAAACACAGGCAGCTCAGCAAGCCACCCACAATGCAGCATATGCCCAGTTTATGAAGCCGAAGTTTGCGCGCGCCCCAATCAAGGAAGCTGGACGGGTGGCCTACCTGGGCGAGTCTTCGAATCTGTCGCTCCTGGTGCAGGACCGCCATGGAACAACAGACGTTGTACACTACCCCCTCCCGCCCAATGTTCGAGGCTCGCGGGCGAGATTAGCAGATCTGGATAACCTTGAACTGGACATACTTCATCAACGTGGTGCCTTTCTTTTGCCGCCGAAGCCTCTGTGCGATGAGCTGGTAGAGGCCTACTTTAAATGGGTTGCGCCCGTGGTCCCTATTATCAATCGCAATCGTTTCATGCGACATTATCGGGATCCGAAGAACCCACCCTCCTTACTTCTCCTCCAGGCTATACTTCTAGCTGGTTCCAGGGTGTGTACGAACCCCCAGCTGATGGATGCCAATGGTTCGACGACCCCAGCGGCTATGACATTCTACAAGCGGGCGAAGGCACTGTACGACGCCAATTATGAAGATGATCGTGTTACCATTGTTCAAGCGCTGGTACTCCTGGGCTGGTACTGGGAAGGTCCTGAGGACGTTACCAAAAATGTTTTCTACTGGACTAGGGTGGCAATGGTCGTGGCCCAGGGGTCAGGCATGCACCGAAGGTATGAGCATCCTTTAGTCTTGAAACAGTACCTTGACATATACCTAACATTCGCAGCGTGGAATCTTCTCAACTGAGCAAGCCGGACAAGAGACTTTGGAAGCGAATCTGGTGGACTCTCTTCACTAGAGACCGATCGGTAGCAGTAGCATTAGGACGACCAATCGGTATCAATACGGACGACTCAGATGTGGGGATGTTGACTGAAGACGACTTCATCGAAGATGAGATTGACATAGCAGCCGAGCATCCGCCAGATCCCGTGCATGTGCAGTTCTTCCTGCAATATGTGAAACTCTGCGAAATTATGGGCTTGGTCCTTTCGCAGCAATACTCCGTGGCTGCGAAATCGAGACGTATGAATGCGATGGATCTCACCCATTCGGATATGGCATTGGCGGATTGGCTCCAGAATTGTCCAAAGGAGGTGTGTTGGCAACGGCAAAATCATCACTTCTGGGCCGCCCTCCTTCATGCAAACTATTAGTAAGTTTAGCAGTCTTTCGGTCTCGCACAGGGGCTAACGCAAGCGATAGTACCACACTTTGTCTTTTGCATAGGGCGCACATGCCTCCAGCTTCATCTGCGCCCAGTAGTTATCGTGTGGAAGAGATGGCTTACCCCTCGCGTACGATCGCATTCCAAGCTGCTGGAATGATCACCTCTATCGTCGAAAAGCTGCAAACACATCACGAAATCCGATATGCACCAGCCTTCATGTAAGTTTATAAGAGTTTGTTGCGGGACTTCACGCACCTAGCACTGACATCTCCATAGTGTCTACAGCTTGTTCTCAGCGCTCATTATGCACGTTTACCAAATGCGGTCATCTGTACCGTCCGTTGTGGCAACCTGCCAGGAAAGAATCAATATAAGCATGCAGGCCTTGAAAGACGTCTCGAAGGTCTGGCTTGTAGCTAAGATGGTACGTACTCTGTTCGAGTCTATTCTTGGGAATAAAGTTCTCGAGGAGCGTCTCCAGAAAGCTGCAGGTAGGAGGCATCAGAGGGTAAGACACGACAATGCCCAGCAACAGGCCGCAAGGAAACCAGATCCGCCAAAGCGCAAATTTGACGACATGGATCTTGGGTTGCCAAATGGAGGACCTACACCACCAGTCTCATACGAGCGCTCTCGGCCCCAGACACCCGCGGTGACTCCATCAAGAGAGATGGGGCAACCCGGCCTGGGTGCTCACCAAGGCTCTCCTACTGGCCCTCCAGCCAATTCCCGAGGCAATACACGACCAACGACCCCATTCAATGCACAATTCTCCCTCCCCGCTACGCCGCCAGACCTGTTCCTCGTTACGCGGACATCACCAAACCTTTCACCTTCACTTTGGGAGAATTTCCAACCCGATCAGTTGTTCCCTGATGGCACTGCCATCTTCCCTGAGCTCACTTCTCCGCAGCACAACACCGTTGATCCGCAGTTGCAAATGCAGCCACAATTACAACCACAAGGGATGGACCAGCGACATATGATGCCCCATCAAATGCCGTCCCGGGGTATGCCCGGAACACATGGAAGCCCAGAGCTCCTTACCAGCATGCCTCCAGGAATGGCCCTGCAAGGTCAACAGCCGCCACAGATGTTTGGCATAGAGAATCAGCAGACGTGGCCCATGCATGGCTTAGATGGAACCTTGAACGCTACGATGGAGGCTGCTAGTCAGGATGATACCTGGAGTAACAGCTCTCGTAGTGGGCCGACTGCACCGACGACTTTGAACGTTGAAGACTGGTATGTTGAATCGTCTCTACTCGGATCTTCTGCATACTGACGATTTTTGCTTTCTAGGTTCCAATTCTTCGGCATTAATGGTAGCTTCGGTGAAATGGCAACCTGAGCAAGAATATAGAATGTATATGCGATGACGACTCTTCATCATGACAAGTGTATAATATTTCCTTTCTGCTTTACCGAGGCCATTGCATTTACCCGAGCCTCTTTTTTCTGTTTGTTTAGTGACGGGAGCATCACCCCGTGGACATTGAACTTAATGGATGTATGATGAGTCCATGACAATCGCATGTCTATGGATTTGCGGAGGTGCTATTTTGGCGGACTTCGCGTTGTGGATTCGCTAAGCAGCCAACGTGGACATTTACCTTGCTATATAAAGAAAGAATTACTTGGGAGCCCAGTTGCGTGGAAGGCGTATGGATGGGGAGTATATGTGACAATGTCTCGACTTTGTTTTCTTTTCTTTCTTCTTTTTCTAATTTGGCGTGACTGATTTTTAGGGCGATTGGAATGTGGGCTATTGGTCAGCGCTTGTACATACCATCCATGAAAATAAAAATGAAAATCAACATGAGAATATATGAAGCCAGTTATTCGTCCAGGATCTGTCTGGCTGCCTAAGGTGTCGAATGACACAATCGACACTTGCGTGGCCCAGCCAATGATCGATTGGTGGTGGGGAGCCCATCCTTTCCTGGTACGGTAAGATTAGTTAGTAGAATGCAGGACGGGGACTTTCTCAATGACTCCTCCGGGGAAAGAACAAATACTGTCTTTCTTTTTCTTCCTTTTCTTTCCTCGACTTTGTTTGTTACACTTCTGTTGTTCTTTTGTTTCCTATTCTCCATTGCTATAGGGTCGATTGTTCCTCTTGCTCTTTGCAGTGCTCTCTCTACCTATCGTTCTCTCCACTCTTTCCATTCTCTCTCCAGTCATTCGCCCCCGCAGCGATGTCGGCCTCAGGATCCGGTGCCGCGCCCGCGGCTTCATCGTCTTCGAAGAAGCCATTTCCCAATGTAGATCTCGAGGGTCATAATCTTCCTCCATCACCTGCTCCGTCTAGTCCTCATACCGGAAGGCGTTATGCCATTGCTACAGAACTTGTGTATACCGAGAGTGGTGACCAGTATAACGCTAGTAGTGTTCCCATTTACCAGGTACCGTCCTTTGTCCCGGAACAATGCTCCAGTATGGAGGGGGAGAACGTCTGAAGTACTTAGTATACTAATCATTATAATTTCAGAGCGCTACCTTCAAACAGACATCCGGCGGTGGAGGCGGAGAATATGACTATACTCGCTCCGGCAACCCGACTAGAACACACCTCGAACGACACCTAGCCAAGGTCATGTCCGCCCAGCGGGCCCTGGTGGTATCTTCCGGCATGGCTGCGTTAGATGTGATCACTCGGTTGCTTCGTCCTGGCGATGAAGTAGTGACCGGCGACGATCTCTACGGTGGTACAAACCGTCTCCTCAAATACTTGTCGACTAATGGCGGCATCATTGTACATCACGTTGATACAACACAGCCGGAAAAGGTCCGTGAGGTGCTGAGCGAGAAGACCGCCATGGTTCTACTTGAAACCCCCACCAACCCTCTCATTAAGATCGTCGACATCCCGCAAATTGCGAATGCCGCGCACGAAGTGAACCCTACTTGCTTGGTTTCTGTCGATAACACCATGATGTCTCCACTATTGCTCAATCCTCTTGATCTGGGCGCAGACATTGTGTATGAGAGTGGAACGAAGTACTTGTCCGGTCATCACGATCTCATGGCTGGTGTGATTGCTGTCAACGACCTGGCTCTTGGCGAGAGATTGTACTTCCCAATCAATGCCTCTGGATGCGGCTTGTCGCCTTTTGATTCTTGGCTATTGATGCGTGGTATAAAAACTCTCAAAGTTCGGATGGACCAGCAACAATCGAACGCACAGCGGATCGCGGAGTTCCTCGAGTCACATGGGTTCAAGGTCCGGTACCCTGGTCTGCGGTCGCACCCTCAATATGACCTCCATCATTCAATGGCTCGGGGAGCTGGTGCTGTGCTATCGTTCGAGACGGGCGACGTGGGCGTTAGTGAGCGTATTGTCGAGAGTGCCAAACTGTGGGCAATTAGCGTTAGCTTCGGCTGTGTGAACAGTTTGATCAGCATGCCCTGTCGGATGAGCCATGCTAGCATTGATGCAAAGACACGTAAGGAGCGGGCGATGCCGGAGGATTTGATCCGGCTGTGTGTTGGTATTGAAGACGTGGATGATCTGATTGATGATCTGACCAGGGCGGTAAGTTTACCCCTTTCGTTTCGCTGAGAGATCCAAGTTCTAGGCTAATTTCTATCTTTAGCTGGTGCAAGCTGGAGCCGTTAACCTGTCCTTGAATGATTTCCAAGCGGCTACGGCCAGCAATTGATTCACGTATACATAATCTACATGAGTGTTTTTGGGGTCTCTGACGGAAAATCAAGTGCGTGGGGCATGGCTCGGATGATATATCAATGTGGCGTTTGGAGCTTGTTTTCTTTTTAAATAAAATTACATTGTATAAAAATGCATTAAGACACTACACAACCAAATCGTATCAATGTGATCTTTCTGGCATGATTACTATGACTGTTTTGCCATAAAGTGTTTTATGAAGAAAGAAGTCTCTCTGTAGATTGACGGATATCCGTCTAGAACATAAATTCGTTGGTAGATCGATCGGCCGGCACCGGAGCGCTTCCGAGTCGCCGATACGCCTTTATCGGCCGGTCCATTCTCGTCCGCGATACAGTCAGCGAGTAAGCATATTGCTTTTCCCCCTTACACTCGGTTATTGCGATGTGATCTCATTTCTCAGCCTTGTTTCAGCACGATGTCTTTATGATTTTGGATATCCCAACTTTTTGTTCGACTTTTTGTTTTTCTCGCCGTCGTGGCAGTTTGGTTTGCGGTGTCTGTGCATGACATCTCTTTTGGGGGTCGCACTCGCTGAGTTTGTTTGTTCTTGACTTATAGATTTTTATCCCATCTTTTCCAGTTGTTTTGCGCGATATTGTAGATAATGACTCGCAATGCACTCTCTCCTGATGGACCTCTATCCATGCAGGCTGTCACTGAGCGGCCAGCTACCCAATCCACATGGAACACCAACCGTCTAGGGACGCGGCTTGGCGTGGATATCGCTAGCGCTGCCACAGCAGGAGCCTTGACATGCCCGGTCATCACTGTTATCGATCGGTAAGTTTACAATTTGTCTACCTCTTAATTGGCGAAAGTCTGACATCTATCGTTCCATAGAGCGATCATCGAGAAAGCGGCCAAAGGTCTTCCTATCAAGCAAACCATCGCATCATGTTTCCGATCCATGGTCACCCATCCAGCAGGCTTCTTCTTCAGTACTCCCTTTCTTCTTATATACACACTCTACACATCGACCTATTTGACCGCCAATGCCATTGACACGGTTTCATCAACCCTACGCAATCAACCCTTCTCCACCGTGTTTGCCGGCACAGCCAAGTTCCTCGCTACCACAACGGTAAACATGGGAATATGTGTATATAAGGATGCAAGGTTCGCGCGGCTATTTGGCGCCTCATCAACACCTCCATCGTCTCCTCCATCGATGCCAGCGCAGACAACCTCTCCCCCAGCCTCGTGCCACCCATCCGGCGCCGCCAAAGTGCCCAAGATCTCATACGCCCTCTTTTGTCTCCGCGACAGCATTACAATCTTCGCTTCCTTTAACGTTCCCACTCTGGTTGCGCCGTCGATACCCGACTGGGTCGCCTCTACACCCGGCATGAAGGCAGCGATAGCTCAATTCTCCTGTCCTGCGCTCATGCAATTCGCCAGCACACCAATGCACTTACTCGGCCTGGATCTGTATAATCGGCAACCGCCAGGAGGACTTGGATGGCGCGAGCGGGCGTCGCGTATTCGACGGGATTATGTCCCGAGCTGCTTTGCCCGGATGGGGAAGATTGTTCCCGCGTATGGTGTGGGCGGTGTTGCTAATGTCCGGTTAAGAGCCGCCATGATGCAATATCTGGAGCGGAAGGAGAACTGATTCCTATCTCCCCCAGTCTTTATATATTTGTTTTCGACTCTTTTCTTAGACCGTTGGTACGAACACTCCACTCCATTCATGGTTACGGTTGGTATCGGCGTTTGGTGTTCAAGTTTACATCGGTATAGATTAGATCTATGTGTTATGATAACTAATGTTTCTCGGCATGTCCAGTTGGATGGTTGATCTACCTTCTGGTCATATACGTCGATCTTCGTTGTATATGTGGTTGGGAATCTGCAGACTTTCGGTAGAATAGATAGGGCTAATATATTACACCTGGATTGATCTTTGATTTTGTCTGTCAATCGCCGCTGTGTGTTGGACGAAAGATAACAAACACTATGGGTTTGATGAATGATATCTATATGTTGTAGACCTCTTGGACTTTCCTGTTCTTATCAACGACCAGCCGGAGCTGTCTCCCTTCCCAGCCGGAAGAAGGTGCCGATGCGGTGGTTGCATGCGGGATAGGCTTAAAAGTGCCTGCTCGCAGGGTTTCTGTAAAGAGCTCATAGGAGGGATAGTCTGCTCTAGTTAGCCTTCATTCGTGATAGACACCAGTCCAAACATAGCGAGAACAGGATACATACATCCGTTCACAAAATGAGTAACCTGTTCCTCAGCCATACCCGTTCCTTTCACCGCGCGAAGCGTCCTCTCTTGCTCCTGTCGCCAGTCATAGACGAAATGAAGATCCTGGGCGTCACTATAACGAAAGTTAGATCTCAGATCCATCTCAACCAGCCATAAAAAAGCCTAAGGATAGCAGCCGAATAAACCTACATATGGATCAACGCATCCAACTGACTAAATTCAACCCTCAGTTAGCCCAGCCCATCCATATATCACCAGATCGGGGCCAACCCAGACTCACTCCGTAATCAAATCATATCCCCTCAACGCATCGTTCACCGTCTTCACATCCTCAAACGCCACATACCCCAATTGTCCATCATAACCTCCCTCCTCTTTCCTCCTCACCGCAGCCTCCCACTTCTCCCTCAGGACCTCATCATCCCACGCCCGGAACCCCACCGACCAGCCCTCAAAGATAATCACCTTGATCTTCTCCTGCCCCTCCCCATTGACCACCTCCCACCGCGACGGATCCACACGATCACCCTGCCCCGCAAACGCCGACTTATCATACTGCGGAATAGCAGTCCGCTGACCGGCACGGAGCGACTCAAATACTTCCTTCGCTAACGGCAAATCATGAGTCGCAGGCTGACCCCGATGCTGGAGCAATGGATTAGACGGATGAGATTGAGCCAGGGCGACCTGGCCCTCACGCGTGAGATATAGATCATCTAGCGAGAGGGTGATAACAGGGAGGCAGTACGGTGGGGACCGGAGGGTGGATTGGAGGGTGGACACCTGTATATAGCCGTTAGTATAAACCGGTTAACCTTATCTGTTTCCCTCATACCCAAACGAGATCAGACCGAGATTGTCATTCCCAGGTGGATATCTTACCAGAACGGTTTTCCCGGCTCCTTGGACGCCGTTTAACCCCAGGATGAATGGCGGGGTATTGGCTGGGTTGTTGCCGAAGCGGGTTTGGTGGGCTTTTAACCGGTTCAGGAGGAAGGGGATGCAGTATTGCGATTTGTCGTCGATTATTTCGGGCATTTTGAGCTATAGGTGCTTGGGTCTATTTGGTGAGCTGTTTTACGGGGGGGATTCTACGAGTTGAGGTTGGGGAGTATGGCTTATATTGTGTTGTATACTTCTTCTCGGAGGTGTGCCGACCCGAAGCGGAGAAGCTGGAGGCTTGAATGTCCGCTGCGGGAGGAATGTTGTGCCTGATGGATTAGCCATGGGGTTAGGGGACATTGTGGTATGGGCTTTGGTTGTACTACTGAGGTATTTTCACAGTGTATTTCTCAGGGATCGTCTAGGGGGTCGTTGAGGGTACTTGAAGCTCTTTCCACTCAGCAGTCATCGATTACTGAACATTTGTTGACCTAAGAAAGATCCACACGTGATGATGACGTTGCGGATCACATGTCTGAGTCAGCATGGTGGTGGTTTTGCCTGAATAGGGATAGTCCCATTCTGCTGTGCTTAATATGCTTGAACGGGGAATAGTTAGCATAAAGTGAGGATCTTACATAATAATGCAAAGCGGCATAAGTAGCTTAGCGTCGGCAGCAAGTCAAGGGAATGATTTCCCAACTGTACGGTCCTCATCTGGTTCTGTGGTGTCGTGTGCTTTATAATAGCGAGCCAGAAAAAGGAAGAAACCTTTCCAACTGCTATGAACCCTGCAGAAATCAGAAAATATTTCAATCGGCATGTGAAGGAGACATCATCTGCCAGATCCGCTTGGCGCGTGGGAGCAGAACCTCCGAGCTCCAGAGCAACAAAGATGCCGAGGTTCCCAAGCATGGTGTCCTTGCCGAGCACCGCGACCGTCCACTGGCTCCCCCAGATCTCAAAGGGCCTCTTCAACTCTGCCTTCCCCCGGACTTTTTCCCCTCATACTTAAACTTACGTACTACCTCCTCAATACTCATTCTGTGAAATTGTGTTACTCTTTCTTTATCCTCTTCTCTCCCCTAATCTTCCTCCCCCTAATATACTGAAGGATCCTGTGCGGAGACACCCCCCTCCATTTTGTGTCTGACGTTCTCTTTGTCTTCCTTCCCTTTCCCTTCTGTTTTAGTATATATCCGTGCAAACATGTCTGAGCTGCGCTTCGACAACCAGACCGTCGTCGTAACGGGAGCTGGTGGTGGCTTGGGCAAGGCCTATGCTACTTTCTTCGCCTCGAGGGGCGCAAATGTCGTTGTGAACGACTTGGGTGGTTCCCACTCCGGTGAGGGGAAGTCTTCAAAGGTATATGCCATCGCGCCATCACATGATGTACAACGTCACTAACATTCGAGTTTCAATGTAGGCTGCAGATGTCGTCGTCGAGGAAATCAAAGCTGCCGGAGGCAAGGCAGTAGCCAACTATGACAGCGTCGAGAACGGTGATGCCATCATCGAGACCGCCATCAAGAACTTCGGTCGGATTGATATCCTCATCAACAACGCCGGTATCCTCCGGGATGTCAGCTTTAAGAACATGAAGGACCAGGATTGGGATCTTATTACCAGAGTCCACACCTATGGTGCATACAAGGTAGGGAATGATCGTTCGGCATTGAGGATCCACCAGGACTGACCGGCTATGTCCTATTAGTGCGCAAGAGCCGCATGGCCTCATTTCAGGAAACAGAAGTACGGTCGCGTCATTAACACTGCTTCGGCTGCCGGTCTCTTCGGTAACTTTGGCCAGGCCAACTACTCTGGTGAGTATCTTCGGGCAGAAGTCATTGATTGATCAAGGTACTGACGGTGTAACCAGCGGCCAAGCTCGGCCAGGTCGGTTTCACGGAAACCCTTGCCAAGGAGGGTGCTAAGTACAACATCATTGCGAACGCTATTGCGCCTATCGGTATGCGAAAAGAATCTCATCCTATAGGTTAATTACATCGAATGCTGACTCCGAACAGCTGCTAGCCGTATGACAGCCACCATGATGCCCCCAGATGTCCTAGAGAACCTCAAGCCTGAATGGGTTGTTCCTCTGGTGGCCGTTTTGGTTCACTCTTCTAACACAACCGAGACTGGTGGAATCTATGAAGTTGGTGGTGGCCATGCGGCCAAGCTGCGCTGGGAGCGGGCCAAGGGTGCTCTGCTGAAGACTGACGATTCCTTGACCCCTGGCGCTATTGCTAGGAAGTGGAACGATGTCAACGACTTCTCTAAGCCTAGCTACCCGACGGGTCCTGCGGACTTCATGGCCCTCTTGGAGGACGGCTTGAAGACCCCCAGCGCCCAGCCTGGCCAGGAGCCTGATCTTAAGGGCAAGGTTGCTCTTGTCACAGGTGGTGGTAACGGGTAGGTGCTATTGAATGGGAAGCCTTGAAAAATCGCCTGCTAATGTTCTCATAGTCTCGGTCGCTGCTATTGTCTGCTGTTCGCCAAGTACGGTGCCTCGGTGGTTGTGAACGATCTCGTCGATCCCGAGCCCGTTGTTGAGGAAATCAAGAAGATGGGCGGAAAGGCTGTTGGTAACAAGGCCTCCTGCGAGGATGGTGACGCCGTTGTCAAGACTGCTATTGATACCTTCGGACGGATTGATATCCTGGTCAACAACGCTGGTATCCTGCGTGACAAGGCCTTCACCAACATGAACGACGATCTGTGGAACCCCGTCATCAATGTCCACCTCCGTGGTACTTACAAGGTCACCAAGGCTGCCTGGCCTCACATGCTTAAGCAGAAGTACGGCCGTATCGTTAACACCGCAAGCACCAGCGGCATCTACGGTAACTTCGGACAGGCCAACTATGCTGCGGCGGTATGTTTCTCCTTGACACGCAGTGTGTCAACTGATGCTAATACTTTCCCCCCCCCCCCTAGAAACTCGGAATACTCGGCTTCTCTCGTACTCTTGCTCTCGAGGGTGCCAAGTACAACATCAAGGTCAACACCATCGCTCCCAACGCCGGTACCAACATGACTCGTACTATCATGCCGGAGGAGATGGTTCAGGCCTTCAAGCCTGATTATGTTGCTCCCCTTGTGGTTCTTCTTTCTTCGGACATCGTCCCCGGATCTGGCACCAAGGGCCTTTACGAGTGTGGCAGCGGCTGGTTCTCTTGCACTCGCTGGCAGCGATCGGGCGGTCACGGATTCCCCGTGGACGTGCAGTTGACCCCTGAAGAGGTTGCTAAGAACTGGCAGAAGATTGCCAACTTTGATGACGGACGTGCCGATCACCCCGAGGATAGCCAGGCTGGCGCTGAGAAGGTCATGGCCAACATGGGTAACCGCAGCGGCGGTGCCTCTGAGGGCGGCAACGATATTCTGGCCAACATTGAGAAGGCCAAGCAGGCCACCACCGACGGAACCGCCTTTGACTATGTCGACCGGGACGTCATCCTTTACAACCTCAGCTTGGGTGCCAAGCGTACCGACCTGCCTTTGGTGTACGAGAACAACGAACACTTCCAGGCCCTCCCCACATACGGTGTGATTCCTTGGTTCAACACCGCCGTGCCTTACAACATGGACGACATCGTGAAGAACTTCTCTCCCATGATGTTGCTGCACGGTGAGCAGTACATGGAAATCCGCAAATTCCCCATTCCCACCGAGGCCAAGACCCTCACCTACCCCAAGCTGATCGACGTGGTCGACAAGGGCAACGCTGCTCTCGTGGTCGCTGGCTTCACCACCAAGGACGCTAAGACCGGAGAGGATCTCTTCTACAACGAGTCTACCGTGTTCATCCGTGGCAGTGGCGGCTTTGGTGGATCCCCCAAGCCAACCGCTCCCCGCCCCAAGGGAGCCATCGCGGCTTACAAGACCCCTCAGCGCAAGCCGGATGCCGTGGTTGAGGAGAAGACCTCCGAAGACCAGGCGGCCCTGTACCGTCTCAACGGTGACCGCAACCCTCTCCACATTGACCCTGAGTTCAGCAAGGTGGGTGGCTTCAAGACCCCCATCTTGCACGGGCTGTGCTCTCTGGGTGTCTCCGGCAAGCACGTGTACAGCAAGTTTGGGGCGTACAAGAACATCAAGGTTCGCTTTGCCGGTGTCGTGATCCCCGGTCAGACTCTGCGGACGGAGATGTGGAAGGAGGGCAATACCGTCCTGTTCCAGACCACTGTTGTGGAGACTGGCAAGCCTGCTATTAGCGGCGCTGGTGTTGAGCTGTTGGAGGGTGCCAAGGCCAAACTGTAAATTACGAATTATTGAAAGAGAGCGGTGCTTTTTGTGGCGATACCAAAATGACCGGATCAAATTGTGTATATAGATATTACGATTCATTAGTTCTTTTTTCTACTCAGCAATTTCATGTTCTTTGAAGGTACTCTCTACGAATCTGTAGTCGGCCATACACGGCTGCCTAGTGTGTATTTCCAGATTCAACAGGGTCAAGAGCTTGCGTAACAGGTGTGCCTGATTCAGTGCAGTAAGAGCAGCATCATATGATGCTTGAATGATGGGAGGAAATATGAGTGGACGATCTCATCCGGATGAATAAAAGCTTAGATTGATTCACTTTTGACATCTGTCATCTGTACCATCCGGTAATGTACTGTAACAAAACAATACAGTTGACCGTCAATCTGTCATACTCGCCGGTCATTCACTCGTTCATTTCATTTCACTCACCATCAACTCCTCTTAACTCCACTACAATATTTCTAGGCGACACAATTCTCTCTCGATTCCTTCCTGGTGCAACCGAAGTCTGCGCCCCTAACCGAACACACTCACCCAACCCCTTTCTACCTCCCCGCCTGATCATGTAGCAGGCCCTCCATCGACACAACGATGGTGCTCTCACTATCAGTCCCCAGCTTCTCCAAACCCACCACAACATCATCCTCTCCCCTCCGCCAAACCGACTCCAACCAATCCACGACCATCAGCGAGGCCCTCCGCAATAACCCCTTCGGCATCCCCTCCCGTTCGCGC